>PVJD01009460.1:22500-62467 GCA_004026545.1 Mormoops blainvillei
GCAGCAATTCCATGTTCCCCAATATTTGTCAAGGCCGGGGGAGGCGGGGGACAACAACTGCAAAGTCACTCGTGGAGCAGGAGGGCAGGCCGCGACCTATTCAGCAAAGGTCTGCAGAGCACCTGCTATGAGCTCCTAGTGCTTCTAGGCCTTCGGGGACCTTCCCATTCTTACTTAAGGCAATCCTCAAAACAGGAGAGGGGTGCTAAAGAGAAGTTCATTTCACGTATGAGGGCGATCAAGCTCTGACTGGGACTGGAATTGTTCACGTTCACGCAGCGCGTAAATGGTGGTGCTGGGATTCAAACCAAGATCTTTTGAAACAAGATCTAGGGCTCCCCCCTCGCCCCCGGCCCCGCGATGAGGCTACCCCGTTGGGCCGGTGACAGGAGTGGGGGTCTGTAGGCGAACAGATGCTGTCTACTCCTGCCCTCACAGCTAGGCTCTGGGAATAGTGTCCGTTCCAAGGCGCATGCTCTTTCTCCCAACTCTCCCCCGCGGGGCGCTTTGGTCTGGGGGCTCTCAGCACTGCCGCTCGCCGGGACAAGGAGGTGGGAGGTGGGGGGAGGGTCGTGGAGCAGCCCGGGCTACTTCTTCCGAGGGTGTGAGGACCCGTCGCCTAAGGGAGGAGTCAGGCCTTTCCAGCTCGGAGCCCCGCGCAGTCCCTGCCCCTTGAGAGTGACGGGGTCCCAGCGGTCAAAGCCGCAAAAGAGACTAGGGGACCTGAGTTGGAATCTGTGCTGCTTTCGGCTTCGGCTGCCGCCGGTTGGACACAGCAGATGCCCGCCCGGCTCTCGGCATTCTACCGGGAGCACCGACGCTGCTTTCCCGGCCTCGGCTTTTTGAAAATTTCCGGGGCTGCTCAGCGGCGCTGCGATTGGCCACGTCCCGGTAACCTCTATGCAAATGAGGCCGCGCCACCTCCGCGCAGCCGGAGACCGGGAGAGCTGGCGGTCAAAGAAGGGGCATTCGCGCTGGGGCCCGGCGGGCGCACCCAGAGCCGGCGGGCAAGGACCCCCGCGCAGCCGTCCCGTGCCGGCTGTTTCCCGCACGGAGGGGACGCCTTGCCAGCTTCGCAGCCCCCTCCCCCTGACTCTCCTCCCCGCCCCTCCCCCCCGCCTGACTGCCTGCACCACCTTCCACTCAGATCGTCTCTAAAGGGAGTTCTTGGTTTCCTCCGATTTCTTATGAACCCAGGATGGGCAGCAAGGAAGATGCGGGCAAGAGGTGTCCGGCGGCCGGCGGCGTCTCCAGCTTCACCATTCAGTCCATCCTGGGCGGGGGCCCCTCGGAAGCGCCACGGGAGCCCGCCGGCTGGCCGGCGAGGAAGCGCAGCCTGTCCGTGTCCTCGGAGGAGGAGGAGCCGGACGACGGCTGGAAGGCACCCGCCTGCTTCTGCCCAGACCCGCACGGCCCCAAGGAGCCCGGCCCCAAGCACCACCCCCCCATCCCCTTTCCTTGCCTGGGTAAGGATCGCACGCCGCCCGCTCGACCGCAAACAAGCTCTAGGGGGGGAAGCTGTGCCAGGGCTCTTGCTTCGGGTCCCCGCTGGCCAGACCCGGGGCTGGCCGGGGTCCGGGTCGAGGGGAGGAAACGCGCGCGCGGTGCTGCCGCCTCGGCCCCGCAAGCGCTCGGGAGGATACCGGGAGCACAGACCTTGCGTGGCGCGGTCTTGGGGAAGGTTGAGCTGGAGGGAGAGTGTACCGTAGCCGGCAGGGCACAGAGCCGGCCGCACACACGGCTCTACCCTCAATATCCTCTAAGCACATCTGATACTACCCGAACACGAGGTCTGAAAGTCGGGTCTGAGCGGCCTCTACTGCAGTTTCTTTCAGTGGTCTCTCTCTCTCATTGTCTCTGTCTCTCTGTCTCTCCCTCTCTCCTCCTCCTCTTCCTTCTCGGAATGATTAGCCCTCCAAGATGATTGACAATGGTGCCTTTCAGAGATGGTTCCTTTCTACAACATCTGACGAAGGGGAATCCCGCATTAGTCCTTAGCATGATTTCCGAACAAACGGCCTGTGAAATGATGCCACCCTATAAAGCTCGGGGAACTCTTCCAGCTCAGTTATTACAAGGCAAAATCACCTTTAAAAACGATGTTAATGCTCCCCTCTAGACCTCCTCCCCGTGTTGCCACACGCCCTTTCACGAAGCTGGGAGCACACAGACCCCAGACTCCAGTAGCTGGGTCTTTCTCCTGTTGCTTTTTAAAAGCCGGGGGCTGGTGGGCTTTGGGTTCCAGCTAGAGGAAAGAGATTGGGACCAAAGAAGACAAGATCAAGGCTGTGGCCGCTCTGCCAGCCCCCTGGTCCGGGCCAGAGCTGGGGAGGGGGGTGTCTTTGAGGCTTCCCACCTCCATGGCCTCCTGTTCTGTTCTCACTCCCCAGGTAACCCCAAGGGCAGCGGAGGCGCAGGGCCGGCGAGCTCTCAACACACGTCTTTTCTTTCTCCTTCGCATCCGGACTTTAAGGAAGAGAAAGAGAGGCTCCTGCCCGCGGGCTCCCCGTCGCCAGGGTCCGAGCGGCCGCGGGACAGCGGAGCTGAGCGCCAGGCAGGCGCCGCCAAGAAAAAGACGCGCACGGTCTTCTCGCGCAGCCAGGTGTACCAGCTCGAGTCCACCTTCGACATGAAGCGCTACCTGAGCAGCTCGGAGCGCGCCTGCCTCGCCTCCAGCCTGCAGCTCACCGAGACCCAGGTCAAGACTTGGTTCCAGAACCGCCGCAACAAGTGGAAGCGGCAGCTCTCCGCCGAGCTGGAGGCGGCCAACATGGCGCACGCGTCGGCGCAGACTCTGGTGGGAATGCCGCTGGTGTTCCGGGACAGCTCGCTACTGCGCGTGCCGGTGCCGCGCTCCCTCGCATTCCCTGCGCCACTCTACTACCCCGGCAGCAACCTCTCGGCCTTACCTCTCTACAACCTCTACAACAAACTCGACTACTGACCGAGGTGCCGGCCCAGCTCCTCCCCGCGCGCCTCCTGCTGCCCGCAAGCCTGGCGCGCGCTGCCCTCTCCCAGGGCTCCGGAGCGCGGCGGCGTGTTGCTAGAAATATTAAGAAATACACCATGTGTATTCATTATCTCTTATTTATGGCCTCTACCCTACTTTTTGTTTTGATTGTTTCGGGTACTTATCAGCATTACTCAAAGCCAGATCTCCTGCTTTCTACCCAAAACAAACCAGTATGCTTTGAAAACTATTTTGGAAGGGATATTCTCGGGTGGTGGGAAAGGGAGTTTCGTTCAGATCGACGTTGATTGGTAGGAAAAAAATTGAAAAACACCAACAAAGTCAGGTACACTACTCTCCCCTTCTATACATCTGTATATATGTACATGCACACACGGTCTGCCACGCCAGCCCTTGGAGGCTTTGGACAATTATCTCAAGGCCTCCTTTCGTTTCCCCTCGTCCCGAGGATGGGTAGGGGAAAAAGGGGGAGATTTCAGATCTGTAAATATTTTTAAAGAAAAAAATAAAAAATTTTAAGCATCGTTGCTAACTTTGGCGGCATTGATTGCTTGGCGTGCTAACACGCGGAACGTTTTCTCACTTTTGGGTGGAGGGGTTTGTGGGTGTGCGTTAGGAGAGGGCTGGCTCGCTCCACGTGGAGGGTGGGGCCTGGGTCAGGGGTTAAAGTTTGGGACGCGCACTCTGGCAGCCTGTGAGCTGCGGTGCAGCACCTTCCACTCCCTGATACTTTAATCTTGGAGCGGGCTAAGGCGCACCCGGACCAAATATAGTTCCGGAACCCGGGCCAAGAGGGACAAAGGCAGGGAGGCAGGGTTCACTGTGGAAGCGGATGCCTCCCTGAAGTCAGCATCTTCCCTGCACCTGGAACACCTTTGGGCTTGGCCGCGCAGGGTGTCCTGCGACAGGCTCGACCAGTGACCAGAGCTTCCTCTCCAGGGCCGCAGGGCAGTTGGGGCAGCGTTTCCTGGACCAGGTAAAGAGTCCGCTTTGGCAGTACCCCAGCCTGGCGCGATAGGCTTGCGCCAGTGCACAAGCCTCTCCCTGGCTGATGGCACAGTTATGCGTTCCCCGCGGCTCAGGAACTGAGAGCGGAAAGGTGGCACTTCGGCCCAGGAGGGTTCTGAGGCTAGAGACCGGGCAAAGAAAGTGCGGGCGGCACAGGTGTCTCTCACACACACGTTTGTTTTGGGTGGTGTTTATAGTTTGCATTGTACGTGACTAAATGGCTTGACCACGCACAAGCACGTGGGCGCTCCCATTGAAAGAAAGCTTGCTGCGCTGCCTGGGCGCCCACGGACTTCTGCGCCCCCAACACCTGCGGTTCGCACCCCGGCTATGAGGGCGCGGCACCGAGAGAAAAGCTGCGCGAGTGGTATGCAAATTCCAGAGCCTCGCAAAGTTAAATCGCAGCCACCTGTTCCCCGTAAAACGTCGGAAAAGGAAGCCTTGAATTTAGAAGAGGCCGGTGGTTTGGTGTCACTGGGAGGAGCTCCAGGGTCCTCCTGCTCCCCACCCCCTTAGCTGGTGCAAAGGTGCCGGGAGAGCCGAGGTCCGATCTTATCTCTAGGAGGAGAACATTTATGTGCTAGACGCCTCATGGAAATGATCTGCATTTTGTGAAAGTACATAGGGTAACTGTAAACCATCTGTGACCGGCAGTGTTCTGTCTAAAATGTCTGATCTCTTGTCCATTTTGAGGTCATATTTTTTCTTCTCACATTAGATTTCATAAAAATCACAATTTATTTTGAGTTGACATCAGAAGGATGTTACCCATGAACACATCTGCCAATGCTAAGTTAGCTCAGTTGCATTTTTTTATTTCAATTGAGTTCAGTTCAATAAATATTTACTTGCTTAGAGCTATGCTAAATATTATGTATTCAGAGAGAGAGAAAAGTGACACTGAGTCCATTTTCTTCTGATTTATTTGGTACACACTTTATTTCAAGCACCTCCTCTCTTTCCAGATGACCCACTTTAAATTCTTTTCTTCTAAAGCTGCTATTTGAATATTCCATACAGAAATAACAAAATTGTTCTCAGGGAACTACTTGTATAGGAATATTCCATCCATATGGTTTTTCTCTGCATTTCAACATATTATTTTTTTCCCCCCAAGAGAATGGTGGTTTTAAAAATATTGGGTCACTATATCCTCCTTAAGCTTTTCTTACAGAAGGTGGTTTTCTGTAGCTATCATAGTCACTTAATGGCAAAATCTTGCCCTTTAAGATTTTAGGGATGACCCTTTTTTAAAGTTAGTCATATAGTGGGTATTTCACTCTTTTTACTATTCCAGAAATTAGCAAAGTGATCCAACAGTGTAATTAGTTCTGGAAATTCCTCTCTCTTACAGGTAACTACTCATTAAAACACACACACACACACACACACACAAATAAATACACATGACTTTGCATGTGGATTTAAATGTCCAAGACTCCATTGTGGCCAGATTTCCTATCTTGAGACTATCAATTCATTTGAATAATCAGCAAAATCATCAGCCTCCTTTCAGGTTCTAAACTGGATTTGAAAGATTGACGTTTCTTAAAACTCAAATCGAGTCTGGTTGCAACTGCATGCCCAGAGGGACCTGAATCATACACACACTGGATAATGAAATACACTTAGATTTTATTAGTGGATAATTCATGCTCAGAATCTCGAAACACTAATAGAATTAAATAAGCAATGGGGAGAGGGAACCAAATAAAATTATTTGGAGTTAAAATTATTTAGCCAAAGTTAGAATGGCGCAAAGCACTGCATTTTAAATTCTTAACCTAGACATTAACTTGTTGAAAGAGAAGAGACAGAGAACCCAGGATGAGGACTGGTGAGGAGAAAGGGCAAGAATCTGACCTTTTAGGAGTGCTATCATCAATACAGTGGGGAGAGGGGTGGTTCCATGTGCATTGATTGTGCCAAGAATCAGGAAAAGATGTGCACCTGAGTCAATGTATTTGAATGCATAAAGACCAAACTTTTTTCTTTATTATTGTACCTTTAAAATAAAGCACTTTAACCTCAACAATTTCCTCCCACTTCACACAAAGTTACATAATAAAATAAGATCTTTTCCACAAAAGGCAGTGAAAAAGAGGTTATCTCATGGATTACATTGACAATTTTCAGTGAGTTTTTGATATTTAAGAGTGAGTCACAGCATTCTTGTTACAAATTAAGTATTGATTTTCTTTCATGGAGATCAAATCACCTTCTTATTACAGAAGCAACATTCTTGATTCTCCTATTTGTGGAGGATTCTAGAAACAGAAAATGGAGCAAACTGAGCTCAGAACTCTAGGGGGTTGTTCAGGTGGGGTGGAGTGGACAGGGAGAAGCTTGTGGCTATCATGTTAAGACCCCCTTTGAAAGTAAGTCTAAAAGAAGCGTTTAAGCTTTAATACGTTGCTAATTATTTGTTTCCCAGTCCATTCACCCATCACAACATGGAGTTCCTCCACAGCAAGGACTGGTCTGATTAACGCCTTATCCCAGCCTCTTGCCAGGCCTGGCACACAGTAGGCACTCAAATGTTTGTGAAAAGATGCAACGGGAGTGATAAAGCATAGTATAAATAAAAACGAGTTTCTGTTAGATCAATAGGTCCTAAGACAATAGGAAGTGTGAGACCCTGATTCATAGGTGGAAATCCAGGAAAATGAGAAAACATTAGGGCAAAATAATGCAGTTCATTAGAGTAAATGTTTTCTTCCCCACTCCAATTTTTGGTTAACTTCACGGATGTCCAGTGAAAGGCAGAATAATTTAGCTCCATAGAAGTATTGATCAAAATGGGGTTCTTCTGTCTGCGAGATTAACTGACATGGGGAGAGCGCCACGGGTCGAGCCTCAAAGAGCATCTTTCTTGACCTCTTAGTAGTCAGAAGACTGGCAGGGCGTCGGTTTCAGGGAGACTACATCTCCCAGCGTGCCGCACAGGTGCCCGAGAGGGCGTGAACGCAGCCTTGGCGCGATGCTTCTTGGGCGTTGTAGTAGCACTAACGCGGAGGGGGTGGTGCCTCAGCCTTGTGGTAAAGTACGACCACGTGATCGGAAAAGTCACGGTTTGCCTTTGAGCCGGAAGAGGATAGCAAGGTTCACCGACGCCCGGCCTCCGAGCGGACCAATCGGCTGCCTAGGATGAGACGTTGGCATTTGAATTCAGCCAATGGCAGGCAGACACTGGAGCTTCCTCTCCGCCCACTTCGCTCAGCCCGCGAGTGCTGTGAGCGAAGCGAGGCGGCGGGTAGCGGCGGCCAAGTTGATTCTGAAGGAAACTCAAGGTAGCGGGAAGAGGAGGCGGGGCTCAAAAGCAGACTCTCCGGGGACTCCCTGGGCCCGGAGCTGGCGGAGCTGCCCGCAGGGAAAACGTTTCGCTTCCACCGACTTTATTTCGGGAGCAACCGGGGCGGCAGGCCCCTGAGAGAAGGGGCCGAGGTGCCCGAGCCCGCGGCGGGGGAGGGATGCGGCGGGCTCGGTTGGGGGCTGGCATCAGGGGTGCGGAGGCGCGGGCCGGGCAGATTGGGGCGCTTTTGGGGCGGCGGGGGTGGAGAGGGGAGTCCCGGCCGCGGGGGGCGCGCAGGCTCTGCGCAGGCGCGGAAGCCTCGCCGCCACCGTTCGCTAGGTCCGTGTGAGGCCCGCGGCAGCAGCAGCCCAGCCCCCGGACCTCGCACCCGCGCGGGCTGGGGGGCGTCTCCGACGGGGCGCTTGCTTGCTTGTGCCCTAGATGACCGGCTCGAACGAGTTCAAGCTGAACCAGCCACCCGAGGACGGCATCTCCTCGGTGAAGTTCAGCCCCAACACCTCCCAGTTCCTGCTGGTCTCCTCCTGGGACACGTCGGTGCGCCTCTACGATGTGCCGGCCAACTCCATGCGCCTCAAGTACCAGCACACCGGCGCCGTCCTGGACTGCGCCTTCTACGTAGGTGCCCGCCGCTGCTGCCTTTGTGTGGCGGCGCCGGTCCGGCGGGGCGGGGCGGGGCGGGGCGGGGGCCGGACGGGTCTCTGCGGACCCGCGACGCTTGCCTGCAGCCGGGGGTGGGGTGTGGGCGAGGGGCCCTGCGGAAGGCGGAAGCCGGTCACCCCTTCCAGGGGACGTGGAGGGTCCCGCCCGCCGCCCAGACATGGGGCGCTTGGGTCTGAGCTTTGCAACCGGCGGCGAAGCTCGGCCGCCTTGTTTAAAGGTAGACGTAGTGAGGGGGGAACAGGAGCGCGGGTATGCGCTGCCCGGGCTTCCTTAACTTCCTGGCAGTAGTGGGCTGTTTTGGTGCTGGGTTTTCTTTTTGTTTTTGTTTGTTTGCTTTTTTTTCTGTTTGTTTGTTTGGAGTGAATAGTTATACCGTCTTGAGCGTAACGTGGTCATTTGGCTGGAATTTTGAAACACTTTCTGAAGCTCTGTAACTTTTTAAATGACTGGAAACTTTATTTTGCAGGATCCAACACATGCCTGGAGTGGGGGATTAGATCATCAGCTGAAAATGCATGATTTGAACACTGATCAAGGTAATACGGCCTTTTACCAGTTTGCTGTTTTCTCAACCAGTGCACTAGAGTGTAAGCATGTATTCAGGAAGGCTGGTTCTTGAATTGCGTCATTCCCGAGTTGGTTAGACCCAAGCAAGGATGGCTTATATTTAGGACTTTTTGTTTACATGAGTAAACCATTAAGTTATCCATTACAAAATAGGGTGCATGTATTATTTTTCAGTGAAACCCATTCTGATCTCCCATAGCAGCTGTTTTCGTGAATAGGCACTTAGGTTTGACCTTTGCCTCATCCTCAGAAGTGGGCCAGACCTCCAGGGCTGAAGTTTCAGCTCTCTCTTCAAAAGCCAGTTTAGTTTAGATTGAAAGAAGGTAGGTTTTAAAAAACATAGTGTTAAAAAATAGCCATCCTGTGCAGGTACTGTATTAATCCTACTTCTATCATTACGTAGCCTAGAATATGCTTTAATTGCATTTATTGAATGAATAACAAGGTGGCCTATTGTCTGTTAGATAATCATGTCGTAGAGGCCAGGTAGGAGATGACTTGCCCCAATTTTTATGGTGACTTTGGTGCAGAGCAGAGATTGTGATGGAACCTAAATGCCCAGGGCTCTATAGCAGACCTTTTCTTCTTTCTCTTTTTTCTTTTTTTGGGGGGAGGTATGTGCATATACTAGACATAGACATACTTGAAGGATATGGCAAGTCACAGAGCTATGACTAGATGAGTATGAGTTGGACAGTGGGAGCATGTATAGAGGATGGGCACAATATTTTGTCAAAAAATAACCCAATCAGAAGAGGCTTTTGCAGGAAAATCACTTTGCATTGGCACTTGTAACTGCAGATGTTTAGTTTTGTTTGCTAACAGCTTTTTCTGTATAAGTTAGTTTGCAGGTTTAGGTCTTAATTGTTCAAAAATGTAGGGGCGAAAAAACACTGAAAAGCGAACCTAAAAACATTTTTGATGCTGGAGACCATAATTAAGGGAATTAGCTGTTTATTCTGCGAAGATCATTGCCGAGCTTAAGAGATATTTTTTTTTCTTGTTTAAATGATACAGTTTTAAACAGATAGCTTTCCTATTTGAGGATCAAGACCACATATTGTTCTTTGTTGTATCCTTAGCATTTGGCATAGATTCTGGCACATAGTATACATTTAGTAGGTGTTAGTTGAATGAATGAATGAATGAATGAGCTAATAAAGAGTTGAAATGGAAAGGAAAAAAATTACGTATTGGAAATCTGACCCATCATGAAAACCAAGTGGATTAATCATAAGACCCTGTGCCTCCTTCATCCCCAGATCTGGGATAATCTATTACCACTTTAATAAGTTTCTTATAAGCATTGGCTTAATGTGATAAGTTTTATTCAGATTCAGAAGACAAGTTATCTGTTCATTTGTTCATTCAGCAAATATTACTTGAGCACCTGCTATATATCAGAACCTGTACTACATGCAGTCAGACCTACAGAGTTGAACAAGGCTCCTCATTGAAGGGACTCCAGAATCGAGTGAGGAAAGCCTTCGATGTGTAGCATGCCAGTGAATCCAGCTGTGCACTGTGAGGCACACAGAGAAGGATGGGTGACTTTTTGTAGTCATGGAGAGATTCTTCTGGATGCAGATTTTCCTTAGAGTTGGGGGAAAATGTCACCTTCTTTTGTTCACTTGAATTTTTGTTTTTGCAGATGTAGTAAAACTAATTGTTTTTTCCCCTATAGAAAATCTTGTTGGAACCCATGATGCCCCTATCAGATGTGTTGAATACTGTCCAGAAGTAAATGTGATGGTTACTGGGAGCTGGGATCAGACAGTTAAACTGTGGGATCCCAGAACTCCTTGTAATGCTGGGACCTTCTCTCAGCCTGAAAAGGTAGGCTCTTTATATTCATAATAGGAATTATGGTCCTTGGGGTGATTTGATGCATGTTTGATGAATGTGATATCAAATATTGAACTAAGACTTGACAAGTCTATTTTACAAACCCACATACATAGAAATATTTTGATGTGAAGAAAAATTTATTTTGATCAGATTTTTTTCTGTCAGTTGTCATGTTTGTGTGCACTGGAGAACACTAGTTTAAATAATAAATTTCTATGTATTGTTAAGGCTTTATGTCCCAGGACTGAGATTTTCAGAGAAGTCATTTAGCAAAGACTGTTGGATTGCTTTAAATTGGGTTTGACGTGTCCAAACCAAAAGTGGGATGGAGCATCACTCATTCATTTGTGACCTGAGGTTTCATATGAGCTTGCTGTTAAGAGGGTGAAATGAGTTATCATTTCAAGTTTAGCAAGAAAGGTGGCCTATGTGCCCTTGCTTTGACCATCTATTTAATTATTTATTTATTTTTGGATACTGACAGATGTCGTTTGAAGGCTATGGTGAACCAAGCTTCTTAAAACTGAATCTTTGTATATTATTCTAACCTTTTGAACTATACCGTGAGAGTGTCATTGAGCATTCTTGTTGTATCCTCATCAGATTTTATCAAGTGGTAGTTAATTTTAAAGATTGATCGTTTTAGCAGTTTAAAGGCATCCTTCACTTGAGTCTATTTCCTCAGTGTAAATATACTATTCAGCTCCTGTTAACCATCATTATATACTGTAGTGCATCCCAAGAGCCATTATTTTTGTCACTTCATAGTTGAATCCACTCCTGGCAAGACCTTTGTTCAGAATAAAATAATTGCATTGTTTCTAGTTTTGATTTATGGTTGTATGTAACATGTTAAGAGCTGTGATAAATTGCTGACAGAATATCATATAATGGACAGCCACACTGAATCAAGCTGCTTATTGGTTCAGCAAGGTTCATTATGTCACTTTTTTTAATACTTCCTTTGATAAATGTATATACCTAGTCAGTAGCAAGACAGTGGTTTCACTTGATTTATGATCAGTGGCGATAGGAAGCACTGTTAGAATCTTGTGTCACCTATATAAAGATTTAAGACGAAATTTCCAGTTTGATTGTACTATCATAAATTGATTTCTTTCCAGATTCTGCATTTTTTAAATTTGGTGTTTCACGTGACTTAGGTTTTCTGTTTTTTTACAAACATTTTGTTTTCTGAATAAACTATGGCAAATCTTACATTTTTCTTATATAAATATACCTATATTAAATCTGATGTTTTGAATCTTTTAATTCCTCATCTTTAACTTGGTCAAAATAGTTGTTGAATTTTAAGGCCAGATTGTGGGGACTATTGGGTTGTTACATTGTTAACATTGTTAATTGGTTTTTTTGACTGGTGTGGTATGTAGTTAACATATTAGTGATTGTTAACCATATGGTTTAATATGTTAAAAAGATGTCTTATCATGTAATGGGGTCTTTTCATTTTTTATAATGATTTTTCAGGTTTTAATATATTAAGTTGCTATTAACAGAAACTAATAATCAGAGCAATGATTTTGTATATGAAGTCTAGGTTAAAAAAGATTTAGCACGATGAGGAAAATACATTTTGCCACCATTTTCATAAATTTGCTATTTCTATTTGGTTTCCAAATAACATATTTGACATTAACTACTTTAAGCCTTGCATATAGGACATTTTATGATTTATTATAAAGAAATTTTCATGGAACTTGTTTTAACATTGAAATATGGCATTATGAGGGAAAAAAAATACTTTTATGGGATAATTTGCTCTTAAATTTTTCCTAAAGATGAACTGTATTTTGAGTGTTTAGTTTGCTGTCAGGGCACAAGAATTTGCTTTGTTGTATGCCAGACACTATCCTTTTCTTTTAATTTTGAGTTCATGTGCACCAAGAGCTACTAAGCAGCTAATTAATGTAGCCCCCTCACTCTTTCTGGAAAGGCCTCTTTATTATTTAGTATAACAGCTGGGAAAGTCCGGATTTTAGAGGAACAACATGAGATCGTGTTCCCAAAGGTGGTCATAGAAAAGTAACTTTGAAGATGATTGTTTTATGAAAAACCAGAAGACCCTTGAAAGGCATCTTGAATTGTTTTATGGCTTTGTTGTCTCCTTTTTGAGTATTTTTTGTACTTTTATATTGTCACTAAATGAAACAAAGTTGGAAAGGTTGTTTAAAAATTTAATATGTTTCAATAATGAAGAGAGATCCTCAACAGCATTTTTTGTAGTTAATTAGAATGTACGCTATATGATACTTGGTTAAGTATTAAGAATATCTTGGGTTTACTATTTTGTGTGAATGGGTCGGTTTGTGTAACTATAGTTTTTTAAATTTAGTACTTGCCTTTGGGAACCTGATCAGCTAACTTTTTTCTGGTTTTATGAGTAATGGACTTTATTTTGGGCCAGAATGCCATTTTCAGGCAAGCAGGTGATTTTTACAAGTTCTGGTCTGTTTTGAAAGGTGTACACCCTGTCAGTGTCTGGAGACAGGCTGATTGTGGGCACCGCGGGCCGCAGAGTGTTGGTGTGGGACCTACGGAACATGGGCTACGTGCAGCAGCGCCGGGAATCCAGCCTGAAGTACCAGACTCGCTGTATCCGCGCTTTTCCAAACAAGCAGGTGCTGACTGGTACCCTCTCCCCCACTGTTTTGAATTTGAAAATATTATAATCTTATATAGTAATGATTTGGTCACTGCCTTTTAAAAACTGCGTTTTCTTTGGAGTAGTGATTTAGAATTTGTTGGATATGTTTTTGATGTCCGTGTGTTAAAAGGTAGTGTGTTAAACCAATTTTAAAGACGACCTTGATGTTCAGAGAGGCTAAGCAATTTGCCAGTGGTTTGAATAGAGGTCCCCTGAATCCTTATTGATCCTGGTTTAGAATGTTTGACAGGTATACAGTAATCAAGGAGAGTTTTGCAGATATTTCCGTTTACACATTAGTGAATTCAAATATGAGTCTGGAGATTAAGGATTATGGGGTATGCTCTTTTTTTTTTTTTTCTTCTTTTTGCCTCTTGGTGACCTCAATACAAATAGAGTTCTGTAGTGAATTTAGCTCAGAACTTGGGTTTTTTCAGAGGAATGCCCCTGAGGTCAGAGAGGCAGTGCCCCTCATATAGTGACTAACTCTTGATATACAAGATGGGTCACCCTTCCATCATCATTGCTAAATTAGCTAGCCCTGTTTATTAGTGAACCCCTTCGCCCTGCAAATCCTAAAGTTCTAAGGGGAGTTGGTGGTGTGGTCAGCTGCTGTAGGAATTTTGCAGGAGTAAAAGTCATTAAAAATAGCAGATACCTTGGAAGTTTATGGGTGTCCTTTAGTGGTTGTGGAGCTTGAAGCAATTACGCCAGTTATTCTCTGGGTCCTTCATCTTAAATGGCTAGTACCTCAAATGGTGATCATATTTTCCCCCAACAGTATTGTAAATTTTCATTGAAGATAAGGAACAGTTACTTGAAACTTTAGAGATTTAAATTCATGATTAAAATATGCTTGTATTTATAAGTTTTTTTAAAAAAAGATTTTATTTATTTTTAGAGAGAGGGGAAGGGAGGGAGAAAGAGAGGGAGAGATGCATTAATGTGTGTGGTTGCCTCTCACGCGCCCCCTACTGGGGATCTGGTCTGCGACTCAGGCATGTGCCCAACCGGGACTCGAACTAGCGACCCTTTGGTTCGCAGGCTGACGCTCAATCCACTGAGCCACACTAGCCAGGGCTATTTATAAGTATTTTTATGCCTTATATCTAAAATTTTCTGTTAGAGTATATCTCCAATTTACAATGGAAGTTTTCACTAAAAGTAAGATTTTACCAATTTTTTTTTTGTCTCCATAACTAGTCTTTTAGGAGTAAATCATTTTCATACCTTGAAGAATTAAAGAAAAAAATAAAATGTAGATTTTCTATTTACTTAATCTTTTATGACATAAACAAGTGATGATAGCCTTATAAATACTTTTTTTTAATAAAGCAAGTGTTAGTATCCTTAAAATTTTGGAATAGTTATAACTGTGCTAGTACAGCTTAAGCACTTTGTTAAAACCAGGCCATACTTTGTTTTCCTTTCTGAAATAGCCTTCCTATAGTGGGTTGAATTTGGGTGTCAGTGCCTTGTGTTTTTAGAAGCCGACTTCACTGTTTCTGGCTCTCTCTGGTTCCCGCGTGGCAGGGTTATGTGTTGAGCTCTATTGAAGGCCGAGTGGCAGTTGAGTACTTGGACCCGAGCCCCGAGGTGCAGAAGAAGAAGTATGCCTTCAAGTGTCACAGACTGAAAGAAAATAACATTGAGCAGATCTACCCAGTCAATGCCATTTCTTTTCACAACATCCACAATACATTTGCCACAGGTAAAGTATGGTGTGGTAACCTATACGTAGTCATTAAAATAGCGTAATTTTGCTATTGAACACTAGAAATTTATACTTAGGCAGAGCTTTAAAAAAATGTGCTTGCTTTTTATGATGTTTAGGGAAATCTGGTACAATACTTCTTGGGGGAAAATGTAATGTCTGTGGTGGTAAAAATTAACCATTTGTAAAGATGATGGTTATTTCTATATCTGCTTTTAGGGATCATTTAACTTTTTCAAAATTCCTTGCAGGGGGCTCTGATGGATTTGTAAATATTTGGGACCCATTTAACAAGAAGAGACTATGCCAGTTCCATCGGTACCCCACCAGCATCGCCTCACTGGCCTTCAGTAATGACGGGACTACACTTGCAATAGCGTCGTCATACATGTATGAAATGGATGACACAGAGCATCCCGAAGATGGAATCTTCATTCGCCAAGTGACAGATGCAGAAACAAAACCCAAGTGAGTATGCTTCACCTGTATTTGAGCCTTTTCTTGCATTCACCCCAGGCCTTATTAATTTTTCTAAATTCATGAATAGCATTGTTGATGCCTGCTCGATATTACAGCTGCCTGTAGGGTTGGAGTTGATTTTATCTTGTTCTCCCAAGCTTTCAATATCCGTAGGTTGATAGACGTCTGCTGGGTAAAATGGTGCCTCGTTGTTTTGTAGAGAAGAATGTCAAACTCTCGTTCTTCTTGAATGGGCACTATTATTTGAATCTCTGGAGTTATTACTAGCTCATTGCTTGAAAATTAAGTTGAGGAATTCAAGAATAATTTATTTAAGCAAATTCTATTTAAGATATTTAAGAATTTGAAGTGCCAAAAATCTTTCCTCTCCACAGAGTTTGTTTCTTTAATATTTATACAAAGTGAATGACCTTCAGGTCTTACTGGAAACCCAGAATAATATGGCCTTGCCTGGAATAGTAAATTTCTTTAGTTTTGGAATTTTCATAGCTGTCCATGGCTCCTGGTTGACAGAGAGGAACATTTACAGTTTTTGATACCAACAGGGCAAAGCTCTTTACTTAATTACCTGCACCAGGCTTAAGGGAAAACCGATACCTAGGCACTTGTTAAACTATAGAAATATCTACCCCAGGTGTCTTGTCCTGTTTCTTGTTGCTCTGTACCGAGGCCCTTGTAGGAAGTCCTTAAAATCAATATTTATGGAATAACAGTGTTTTCAGGATTCCTTTATTTTTCTGAATTTAAGTGGTAATAGCACCCTCGATAAATTGGTTAAGTCCCTGAGAGGGGGCAGAGTTTTAAATATTCAATATCATGTATACTTTTACAGGTTTGACTTTAGAAAAGACTTAGCATGTGAAGCCTGTTGGGTAAAGGGCTGTGTTTACATTTGCTCTCTCACTTTTGTATGTCTTGTCCTGGCCGGCCATTTTGATCTTATGCTGTTCTTTTTTCTTTTGAACTTGTAGGTCACCATGTACTTGACAAGATTTCATTTACTTAAGTACCATGTTGATGATAATAAAACAATTCGTACTCCTTAATGGTGGATTTATTACTATTAACAAAGAAACCAGGGAAAAATATTAATTTTAATATTATTAAGAACCTGAAAATAATGGATAAGAGGTTTTTATTGATTTTTTTTTTTAAACGAACACTTTTCTTAAGTGCATGAGATGGTTTGATGGTTTGCTGCATTAAAGGTATTCGGGCAAACAAAATTGGAGGTCAGTGACTACACTTTTGAGAATCAGTTTTGACCTTGATGATTTTGTTTCCACTGTGGAAATAAATGTTTGTAAATAAATATAGGTAATAAAAATCCCTTTGCATTTTTCTGGACCTTTAATGGTAGAATATAAAGGGCTCTTGAGCCGTTTGTTTCTTTTGCTGGTTATAGTTGCTCGTTCTAAAGCTGCTTCAGACTGCCTCATGAGGAGGTTAATATACAATTAAACAATATTTCCTCTTGGCCGTCCATTATTTTCTGAAGCAGATGGTTCATCATTTCCTGGGCTGTTAAACAAAGCGAGGTTAAGGTTAGACTCTTGGGAATCAGCTAGTTTTCAATCTTATTAGGGTGCAGAAGGAAAACTAATAAGAAAACCTCCTAACATCATTTTGTGACTGTAAACAATTATTTATTAGCAAACAATTGATCCCAGAAGGGCAAATTGTTTGAGTCAGTAATGAGCTGAGAAAAGACAGAGCATATCTGTGTATTTGGAAAAATAATTGTAACGTAATTGCAGTACATTTAGACAGGCATCTATTTGGACCTGTTTCTATCTCTAAATGAATTTTTGGAAACATTAATGAGGTTTACATATTTTTCTGACATTTATATAGTTCTCATGTCCATTTCAGTTGCCCAGCCGCTCGTGATTAAGGTTAAAAAGAAAAAAAATTATAGTGAGAATGAGATTCGTTTCAATGTAATGCCCTGAAGCAGAACACGAACTTAGCTTGGCCTGTTCTAAGTGGTTCCAAATAGTAGTTCTGTTGTCAAACTTTTTGTTCTTATATGCAAATGCATGTTTCTGAGTGGGACCTGGACCTTTACTGAAATGTTTTTTATCCATGGTGTATTTTTTAAAAATTCTTCTTGATACAGAGAAAGGTCTTATTTTATTTTTTAAGTATTTCAGTGAAAACAGTGTAAGTCTGAATCCGTCTTTTGAAATATATTTTCTTCATTGCAGGTCCACCTAATCATCTCGTGAAAGTGGTTTCCTCTATGGAAAGATTTGTTTTCCTTCCTACAAATACATTCTTAATCCCCTAAGGGATGCATTATAGTCATTGTGGATACGTTACTTAGTATGTGGATTTCTCTGTTTTCTGTCTGACAAAACTTGTCTGCACCCCTTCCTGCTGACTTTGTGCAGGATGAGGAGTCTCGGTGTCCTTGTGCGGTAGTTGGAAGAATTGCCTTTCTCCCAGCAAACCCAGTTGCTTTTTCTGAGCAGCCTGAGCTCTTTTTGTAAAATAATCTGAACCTGTTATGTCCATGCTGTCTAATAAATCAGAGATTCAGAACCCTTATATGTTGGATGTTTTCAAATGTTGGTAATTAATGTAATTTACTTGTAAAAAGGCTTCTGTAGAGCAGAGCTCCTTCATCAAGGGCCTGGTGGGGATGACATTTTACCTTTAGGTCCACGCTGCCTCATTTAATTATGTCTGTTCTGATGTACATTGGGATTCAGTCCTGGGTAAAGTGATCTGTTGGAGTTCTGCCATTTCCCTCGTGCCCTCTCGCTGGATCAGCAGAGCTCTTGAGCCGACCGAGCAGCTTTGTAGGGTGGGTGCAGACTGCAAGGCAGCTGACGGGCGCCCTTTGGCACGACTCTCTCCTCGGAGTGCTAGTGCAGGAGAGCTCACGCAGCTCGCACGTTCCTGGGCTGATGCAGCCGTCGCGGGCACACAGAGGACCGGATGACAGACCCGTCTGTACTTCTCCATCAAACGTTAAATCACAGTGAAGCCCTTGGGATGGTAAATAGTGTAATGGCCAGAGACTGACTGACGGCATTGGCTCTTCGGTGTGATTATGTGCCGCTGAAAGTCATAGCCACTCTGTTGAGGACAGAGCATGAAGTTAAAATGTTTAACTGAAAGAATTAATATAGTATCGTAAAAGGTGACTAAATTAAAGCAGTATTTGTGATGTGTGGGAGAGCTGGGTGTCCTCTGGACTCCTGAAACCAAATGTGTCTTCCCCTAAATGTGTCTCCTTACCTCCCCTGTGGGCCTCCTAACCAGCTTTCTGTCACAACGGGTCCCGAATGACCCAGATGTAAATATCTTACCGTTTTCTTTGGTTTCCTGTACCCAATTTTTCTTTTCTGTTTTTAAGTGCCTCTTATGTTTTTTCTTTTTTCTTTCCCTACTCCTATCCATTCTCCTGAAAGGATCCCCTCCGCCCATCTGGGGGAGTGTAATAGCCTCCAGTCTCTGCCCTAAGTCCTCCCTCTCCTGGAGCAGTGACTTTCAAACCTTTAAGCTGCGACCCAAGTATGAAGTACATTTGAACTTTAGTCCAGAACACTGGAGTGTGTATAATAGAGAAAAGATTTCTAAATCATGACTTGTCTTTTGTGCATGTGCTGCCTCTGTTTGCTTTTTCCCTTCCTCTGCCCCCCGTCCCCCTTCCCGCTCCCCTCCGCTGCCCTGCCCTGCCCTTTCTCCTCCTGTTTAAAGGGATGTTGGTTACGGCCTCCTGACCTGATTTTATAACGGATGCCTTGCCACCTCTAATTCGAACAAACTACTGTACACCAAACAGGACTTTCAGAACCCGTGTTCTTTTTGTCATGCTGTGCGTGGGGTCCTCCACGGTTCCCCATTGCTCGCAGTAGCCATTCCATCACTTTGTAAGAGGGTAAGCTGCTTCCAACGCCCAGGTGTCAAGGTGCTCTCAGAAGAGTGGGAGTGGGACTGACCTCCCCTGGGAATCCTGACAGGTGGATGGGGATGTTCCGATGGTAGCAGTGTCTGGTCCTGAGCTCCACCATGTAGGAACTTAGGGCATATTAGCACGTTCTTTGTTCTGGGGGGAAAATCCAGGCCCTGTTGGAAGGACTAAGGCCAGAGGACCCAGCTCACCTTGCTATTCAAACCCTGCATTGTTTTGCCTTTGTCATTCAACTTCGTATTCCCTGAGTGTTTTGCTGTGCTCTTGTCTTCAGTGAAAAAGGATTCTTCTGGTTGGAGAAGCCTAGATCTCTTCCCTTAGTGGGAGGAGACTGCACTTTAGCCTACTGAGAGCTTGAAGAACTCAGAAGTAAAGAAATGCCTGTAAGTTTGTTTAACTAGTTTCCCCCAAATTTCTTTGAGCCTAAGCCTCTACTCTCCAATTATGTCTCCTACCCCCGCTGCATTTTACGTTTTACCAGTTCCTCTAAAACACCAGAATTTTCTTACTCTGAGTGTCATGGTCTTCGCTTCACTGTTGCTCAGACACACACGTTGAGTCCCAAATTCACCGTCATTTCCTGTGGGGGTTTCTTTTTTGGAATGGTTCCGTTTTCATTTGAATCCTGCCAGGCACTGTTCAAGATCCCCTTTTCCAGGAAGCCTGCCATCTTGGCTCCAGGTCACAAATGAGTGTGCTTTTCATCCAAATTCAGGTGAAGTGTCTCTTGCTTACCTACCTTTGGCACTCACTCATACTGCCTGGAATTTTAACATTTTTATATGTGCACATTTTGTCAAAAGCCGGGCCCTTGTCTTTTTGAATACTCTGATGCGTAAATGTTGGGCCACTTTGATGTTATTGAATGATAGAGACAGGCCCTTTTTAAAAATAATTTTCAGTGTAATTTTGAACAGTGTCCAGTGCACTGGACATACGACCTTTGCTAATTCATTTAGTAAGCATTTAATATGCATTTAGTATGTTCATTGCTCAAAAGTTTAGATAACAGTATGTGAAAAATAAATTACGTTGTCACACAGTTCTACACCAGAAGATAGCATTTTGGTGTGTGTCCATCCTTCAGGATTTCCTATGCACATTTCTCCATGAATAAAAGGTTGTTAACCATATCATGTGAAAGCCCCTGGGTGAAGATTTGAAGATTTTTATTTCAGGTGCTGTGATATAGGATACAGGCCATGTGGCTTCATGACATATATTTTGGGGGTTGGTGTCCTAGGTGTACTTTGAAGTAATGGGTGACTGGCCACCCGCTAGAGCACCTGAAGCATTGAATGCAGGAGATTCTGTGATGGTGGCTGAGAAGAGCCTGGCCCTGGAGGGTTCAGTGACTTGGACTTAGCATTTGCACCCCCAGGACCACATGGGCGGTTCTCCAGGTGGCCGAGGACTGTGTGAGCCGCCTCTCGCCTAGGCCCTTTATCTTGTGGCTGTTCAGAGCGGTGCAGCAGGCGCCTTCCTGCCTGTGGTTCGTGTGCTCCCGGGCAGCGCTGTGGGCTAGTTAGGGGGTATGATCTTATTTATTCTTAGAAGATTTCATTTTTAGAGAGGGGAGTGGAGGGAGAAAGGGAGAGAAACATCCATGTGAGAGAGACATTGATTGGTTACCCCTCGCACACCCCCGACCAAGGGATGAACCTGCAGCCCAGGCATGT
This sequence comes from Mormoops blainvillei, assembly GCA_004026545.1. Lineage (NCBI taxonomy): Eukaryota > Metazoa > Chordata > Mammalia > Chiroptera > Mormoopidae > Mormoops > Mormoops blainvillei. Next base: position 43,328 of record PVJD01009460.1, read on the forward strand.
GCCCTGACCGGGAATCACATCGTTGACCTTTTGCTTGCAGACATCGCCCAATCAACTGAGCCACACATAATTTTATAAAATGTGGATTACATATGAGAATCCTGCTGTACATCCTTGTATTAGGAAAGTTCTCCATCATTTATTTTTTGCCTTATTTTTAAAAGCCACCCAGTCTGACTAATTTAGTGTCTTCTGAATGTGAGGCGCTGTGCTGGGTGCTGGGCTCCAGTGCTAATTTAGGTAAGGTCCTTCCTCTGGATTTCCAGTCCCGTTGGGCGTATGGCTGGTAGTGACGAGCATGCCGACAATGGTAACTGGCAAACACTATGACACAGTAGTGTGACCAGATTTGGTTTTCGAGCTTTTGGCTGACCTGTGGTCCTCAATTTCACAACCTTGTTAGTGGAGAAGACAGTTAAGTTTGGCGATTGCCCATAAATCTCAGCGCATGTGACTGCGTAATGAAGGTGCTGTGACAGACCAGGCACCAGGGAAGGCAGTGTGTGTGGAAGGCCCCTGTTGGAGAATCTTTTGGTCGTACCTCAACGAGAATGGGTCTGTCTAGCAAGACTGTTGAGTGTTCCCTCACCTGTGGGTCTGTCCCTGCTCTGGAACTACATGTGCTGGTTTATCTGGTCAGGTAGCATGGTGAGTCCAGCCTTTGAACCTGGCTTTGAATCCCGACTTGGCTGCTTAGTTCGTTGCATCACTGGCAGGTTACTTTCTGAGCCTCAGTTTCCTCATCTGTGAAATGGAGATACTACCGAACTTCTGGAGTTACATATGAATATAGCAAATCTTTCTTTGGATGAAAAAAGCAAACTTCATTTATTAGCTGACTTAGGTTTGTGGTTCTTGGATTTATGGGATTCCTAGTTCTTAAATTTGGCACTATATTTTAGAAAACCTCAGAATCACATCCATAAACCCGTTATCCAGATTTTAAAATGTTAATATTGCTGTATTTATTTCATTTCTTTGTTTTCAAATAAAATTTTTTACATCATTGAGGCCGCATTTGTACCCCTTCCTTACCCCATTGCTATTTCCCATTCTTAAGTATTGTACCCATTTGTGCCTTTATGCTCATGTGGTGTCCACATGTTTTAGGACATTTTCATAAACGGTATACTGCTTCTCTCCTGGAATGATCTCCACTATTCAACACCGGGTGAGGTTAATAAGATGTAGAAGGAACGCGAGAAGGCGACAAACAGGATCATTTGTAGGGAAACAGCTAAGCAGCCCCCAAGGTTGTACAGGAATGACGGAGCTGAGTCCCCCCCCTTCTCCAGCTATGAGATCAGCCATCATTGCAAAAGTAATGGCAATCATTCTCTGACGTGTTGTCTTCAAGGGTGAAAACTGCATACTCGAACGGGAGTTGTTCTTTCCCCTAGGAAAATATGTGTGTGTGAATAGTACCCAATAGATTAGGTGTATTAAAAATAAACATCCCGGTTGTCACCCAGGAAGCAAACCATAACTAGTTTCACAGTTCACTCCTTTGATTCCCTAACTCAGTCTTTGAAATGTCTCTAGGTCATCTTTCACTTGGGAAAGCACTGATTTAAGTTATTAGGACTAGTTATAGCAGTTTCCTTTAAAAATGGCACCTGGCTATGTTGCTTTGGAACTAACAGGAGAAATGAAAGCTGCCGTGCCAGTGGCCACAAATACCAATTGGACCGTTGAGTACAAAGGTACTTTCCCCTTGATCAGAGGTGTGTTGTAACAATGCTTTCATCTTTGAAGGGTACCCACAACACTCGTTCCGGGATTGCCGTGGGGCATTGGCTTCTTAGTTGGGAAGTACATGGGTGGGCAAAAGTGGGTTTACAGTCATATGGAAACTAATACAATGATTGATACATAATAATACAAAAGGAGTAAACTCTTGTTTTATGTACTCACAACTGTAAACCCACTTCTGCCCACCCCTGTGTTTTGTGTCTGAAGGTTAAAAACCAGAGTACACCAGAGTGTACTGTGATTTCTGGAGAGCTGTGACTGGGGGGCCATGATACAACTTCACCTCCCTTTTAATGTAACTCATAATTTGGCATCCAACTCTCAACTTATTTTAAATGAAAACCAATTGGTTTAATTTTGTTTTGCTTCCCTTGAATACAGTACACCACTGGTGGTGTGACTTTCCAAATCACCTGTCTTGAACAGAGAAATGGAAAAAGAAATGCTTTACTGCATTGAGCTTTGCTATAGCAAGGCGTCAAGCTGATGTAATTTGAGGGCTCATTTCCAATGGTTTATTTCATTAATTAATTTTCCAAGAAATATTTCACCTCTGACCATCCTAGCCAACTCAGTACAGTTAACACGAGCCTGAAGAAGCCATACAAATTATACCTACTGGTCTAAGTTTGCTTTTCCAATGTCGTAACGAAGTACCTTTCATCCTCTTTATAGGACTGTGTTATAGGCTATTGCAGTAATTTAAAACCTATGTACCCGGACTCTTGACCTTGTTATAACATCGCTTTATAATTCTCAAAATACTTGGCTCTTGAAGATTTTCTTAGCACCAGCCATTTATTCGTAAAGAGTCCAGATGATTTGTCCTCAGTGTTATATTACCCATATCTCCTCAGCCAGTAAGGCCTAACATTCTTGTTGAATTGCCTGACAAAAAACCCTTCAATTCTTTCATTATTTCACAGCCTAAGATGGCAGTCAGTTGTTAGCATTCTCCATTTAAAGAAATCCCTTGCTTGGGACAGTGGCCTTTATGCCTTCATCAAGCTAGGGTATCGAGGTGGCTCTTACACTGGGTTCACCATTACCCCATCAAGGCACTGGTGACATCATGGAGAGGCACAGCTTTCCATGTGTGCCTGCATAGAGGGGGTCGTGGAAATGGGGGACAAGTGTGTGAGTCAGGCTCCAAACACACTGCCCTTTGTTACTGCCGTCCGTCAGGTGCATGTCAATACCACTCAGAAGTCTAGAGCGGGCACTGTCCACTGAGAGCTGGGGGCTTGGTTTCCTGTTTACTTATGTTCATAGAATGTATTCCATTAAGTGTTGGACTTTACCTTCGCTTTGCAGTGAGGTGCATCATTTCAGAATGTCCTGTGTCTATGCTGCCAGTCATTCCCCAGGGTTTTGTTTTTGGCTTGGATCTGAAGCGATTGAGGAGTAAGAGAAACCGCATTTATGTGGACTCCTCCAACAGGATTCGTGATAAGTGGACTTAGGAGGAAAAGCAGGCAAGATCAGAGGAATATATTTACTGCCTGAAGGGTGAATTCTTTATGGATATTAACATGTTAATAATAGTAATATTTGATCTGTTCATTGGAAAGGGCTTATTCCTGGAACCACTTGAATAGCCATCTGCTCTATTGAGGCTGGGCACATTTTCTGTTTCTAAAGACACATGTTTTGGCTGAAAACAGCAAAATAGTTGGATTTACCCATGACCTTGAAGCCGGTGATTGGGGGTAAACGTGTGGCAACATGCGGAGGAACTAGCTTCTTGTCATTAATTGGGAAAGAGCAGGACTAACCTGAAATTTAAAATTGAAATTTAAACTAAGTTTTCAAGGCAAACTTTTAATTGGCCACCAGTAAAAATTTCAACAGTTTTATTATTTATCCAAAATGAATAGAACCCAGAAGAGAGGGTTATGCCTGGTTCTTTTTTCTTTTTCGGCCAGTGTTTAGACCTCTTTTGCCAACATTCCTGAATGATTTTCATCTTATAAATCTAAACTGCTTTCTTCCTCATTAGAGTTTCTTAGTGGAGTGGATGAGAAGAAAAAATAAGTTAGGGAAAGTTATTTTTAGTACTTGTTGCCTTGAGCATCTAGTTGTAGATTGGGAATTAAAGGCAAAAAAAAACCTGTAAAAGGTTCCACCTTTTCGGCAACTCAGGAGAAGAACCTGGGAAGAGAGGGATGTGGACACGTTGGAGGGGTGACAGCTGTGCCGGAGTCTAAACCTGTAATATTTGTGGGTGTAACTCCCGTTACTTTGGGAGAAAGGGATTCATTTTTGTTTTTATTAGCCCTCCAGATACAGGGATAGAGGTCAGGAATTGGAAACTGAAGAAATCAGTTGGAAACAAGCCTCCTCGGACTTATATCAGAAAACTTGCCGAATGAGGAGTATCCTGACTCCTTGGACGTCCAGAGAACTGATACCCAAAAGGCTTCTTAAAGCCTGGCCTCTTGTTGAATGCGAGGGCCTCACAGAAAACAGGGAGTCGTGGCTGTTCTTCTAATGGAATCATCCATCACTGCCAGCTGATTTCTGGGAAAAATATCAGGGGTCTCTCGACAGCCTCGTCACCCTTGGGTCGGAAGCCCGTGCTGGGCTGACTGTTAACAATGGTACACCATCTTCTCTTGGCCGCTGCTTAGAGCTAATCATGCAGATCTGTAGTTCAGGTGGTCCTTCATTCTTTTCATATTTCCCCTGTTCCCTCTCACTTCCATCTTCCTCTCTCCCCCACTTTCCTTCAATCAATAGGCAGATAAAAGGCATTTGTACAGAAGTTGACTTAAGAAATGGGACCATTGGTGGATTTTTGAAAAGGATGCTTAAGACTCCATCGTGCCATTGGTCCAGGTGGTGCCGGTTGGCCGTGGACAAACCAGCCCTTCGCATGCCCACAAGACCGGTGATTGGGGGTAAACGTGTGGCAACACATTTTTCCTCTAGGTGTTATGCCCCGAAATAACGGGGCCTTTTGAGGGCACAGTGAAATAGCACATTTTGCTTCTGGCACCTTAAAACAAAGACCCAGGCGATGCAGAGGGAGTTTGCCAGGTAGTAGCTTGGGAGATGCTCTCGTTCCCACTCCCGCGCTGGCTTCAGGTTCGGCAGAACATGCCTCTGCAGTTTCGGAAGACAGGAAGTGTTTGGGCCACTATGAGATTTTTGAAAATGCCTACTAATTAGATGATTATATGGGTGGTGTCTAGATTTTCCAAGTCTAGTAATGTTGAAGAGAGGTGCTGGGAAAATATTGTGAGCTTACTTGTTCTTGAAGCAAAATATCTTCCTTGAAATGAGACATCTTGGGAAAATGATGGGAAAAAGACATCTTTGGGAAAAGACATCTTGGGAGTAGTGGTAGCAGCTTTTGGCTAGTTGTCAACAGGCTGAGGTTTGGCCTGTTTCGCTGGGTGCCCTGGGGTGCACGAGGGCCCTGAGCTTCTGGAAAGCTCCCTGGGGCTCCTGCCCATGCTGGCATGACCTGCGCCGCTGGCCCTTTGCCTTTGAAAGGCAAAGGCCCTCAGCTTCTACAAGCATGGACTTTGGTTTCTTAAGTATTTGAGTAGATGAAGGTTTAGGGTAAGAAAAACAAATGTTTCCTCTCATCCTGCTCGGAGTTGTTAAATGACAGTATTGCCCCCACCAAACGACACTGGGTTGTTTGTTTTCCTTGCATAGCACTCCCTCACAACGAATCAGTGCAGGCGACGCTCTTAACCCATTGAACAGATGGAACCAAAGCCACAGAGGCTAAGTAACACACTCCAGGTCACATAGCTACTACAGGCATACCTCGTTTTATCGTGCTTCACAGATGTTGCGTTGTTTTACAAACTGAAGTCAAGACCCTCCACCAGCAAAAAGGTTGTAGCTCACTTTATGGCGCTACTTGCTTTACTGCGTCGGTCTGGAACCAGACCTGCACTGTCTGAGGTCGACCGCCCCCGGAGGACCAGGACTCATCCCAGCCTGACTCCAGGGTGTGAGCACTGAACTCTCCACACCATTTAAAAATCTGTTTAGATGACGATGACTTGTGTTATTTTCCTGCCATTCACACATCCATTTATTTAGTTCTATGTTATATAAATATTTATTGACCCATACTAAGTTCCAGACTCTGCTAGGTTCATTCAGGACAGACACTGTGTCTATTTTCTTATTTTTTCTACCACGAATGGTTCTCTGGTCTCATTTATTGGACCAGAAGGTGCTCAGTAAACATATGTATGTTTTATGAATGGCTGCCTGGAAGAGTGGAGGTAGTTAGTTAATGGTGCAAGAGTTTGCTTGACCCATCTAAGACTTTACATTTTCCTCCATTGGGCATGAGTTTTTTAAACCCAGGATGGAAGCCATGGGCACTCACTTTGCTGTAGGTTGAAGGAGAAGCATGGGAAATATATATATTTTTTAAGATTTTATTTACTTATTTTTAGACAGAGGGGAAGGGAGGGAGAAAGAGGGAGAGAAACATTAATGTGTGGTTGCCTCTTACATGCCCCCTACTGGGGAACTGGCCCCCAACCCAGGCATGTGCCCTGACTGGGAATCAAACTGGTGGCCCTTTGGTTTGCAGGCCAGTGCTCAAACCACTGAGCCACGCCAGCCAAGGCTGAAATATTTTAAGTTGATCAATTGATGTTATTCTCCAATTTATCCCCTAACAGCTTCCTCATTTTATCTTCAACTATTCCCTTCTCCCTGGTTATCTTTTTTCCCTTTCCCTTTTCCTCTGTGGGTTTCCCTCCACCATCCTGCCCCTTCCCCCAACCCTTCTTTTGAAGTCTCGTCTTCAGGGCCTGCTCCCACCTCCTGTAAGAAGCCTTCCCAGATTCCTCACATCATATTAATCTCACCTTTTCCCGTATTCCCCAAGTGTGTTTTCTCATATTTCACTTACAGCACTTATCAGAGTCCGATTTATTTCTCCTTCAGAATAAATTTTGTGCACCGGTAGTCATTTGTACTGGTTTATGAGCCACTAGAGGTCAGGACCCCTCTGGTTCGCAGCTCCCCAGCACCCAACGTAGCACTTTGTGTGAAGTAGGATGCAGTAACTATGGAATTAGGGTAAAATCTGTCAAGAGACATTTCCTAGGTATCCATCATCCTTGAGTAGGCGCTTTGATGGCCTTTAGAAGTAACATAGCACATCCCCTAACCTCAAGGAAGGGGTTGGAAAAAAGGAAGAAGATATTTTCAGAATGAATGAGTGAAATGAATGCCACTGCCTTGGTGATGGCCAGAGAAGAATGGATATTGTTTTGATCAACTGACTCAAATATTTCTTGCCAGATTATCATTTGAGCTGCATATATTTAGGTTTTCACCATACATTTAAAGTCACGTGATTTCTTTTTTCTTTTGAGACATTTTCATTTTGACACACTTTTTAAAAACACCTGGTTGTGACACTTTTCTTGGGAGATCATGTTTGAAGACCTTGAGTTACCTTCTGACGATACCTCAGTCATGGCTTTAATCACATCCTCAGCCATTTGAATTATTTAGCATCTTTTTGAGATTACATTTTTTATTCCTAATTATATGACAAAGATATATACCATGAAATATTTATCATGTAATTATGGTTAAAATGTACAGTCTCCCCAAAGGTGTGAATAATAGTGTTAAGTATTCTATATTTAATTAAAGGAGTCTGGTGGGCTGTGCTGGGTTGCCTTGGTTAAGCTGAGAACTACAATTCCCAGCATCCCCTTGCCTGTATGATTCCGGGTCAGAGTTGGTCCAAAGAGGACCTATGAAGACTGAGATGACTGTTACTGTCTGAGGTTTGTTGGCTGTCAGGTGAGGTGATGGGTGGTAGGTAGAAGAGGTATATGATGGGTTGCTGCCTGTCCCTACTTTCTTCTCATTTGCATCCAGCATTTCTTCCGGACTGTGGCCCCGATGCCAGGCTGGAGCACAAGGACCATCACCAGATGTATGGCTGTGACCTACAGGACAGCAGGTGCACAGGGGCTTGTCCCCAGCTCCTCTTTGCAGTCTTTTGGTGACTGGTCATGCCTGCCCTCTCTGATTTACTACTTGGTGACTGCTGATCCTCCGGCACCCCTCCAACTCTAGCTCCTCACACAGTTGTATATGGTTGGCTTCCTATAAAAAAGCCCTATTCCATGACCGTGTGGGGTCTCTGCTGCTCTCATGGAACCCTGCCTGACACAAGAAGTCAGAGAATTAGAAGCAAGAGTGAAGTCTCTTTTCAAAGGGCTTTCATTCTCCTAAAGGTCCTTGTGAAGGGCAAGTGTTTAGAGGTGGACAAAGGTGCTAAAACCTTTTTGATCTGCTCCTGTGGTCTCTAGGACATAATGAGATGGCTCTTTCATATGAAGATGACCCTTCTGATCCACTACCATTTGTGGAGGTAGGTTTGTGTTTATCCAGACAAATTCAGATTTGCGGAAGTGCCTGAAAGAACTGACACTCACAACATGTTCATTTTTGTCCTTCACCCCTTCCTCCCTCGCTCCCTTTCATATGACCCTGATGTTTTTAGGAGGAGTGGTGGGGATTTCTTACTAGGTCCCAGTTTTAGCTAGAGCAGGAAAGACAGCAGTCCATGCCGTTGACTGTACTCAGAAGCGCGCCTTGATGCTGCCGAGCTCACAGGCTAGGGAAGGATCCCCTGTGGGTTCTGTTTCCCTAGCATTTCCATCACCTTCCCTTCCTTCCTCCCTCCACCTATTTACGCATGCACCCGTTCACCCCTCCCTCCATCCCTTTCTCCCTCCCTTCCCCCTCTCCTCCCTCTGTTCCACCATTTACCCACCTACCCACTTACCCATCCATCCGTCCATCCACCCACCCACCTTCTGATCCCGACACTTCTGAATGGGCTGCAGTGGACGTAGCATTGGGCTCAGGAGGGTGGGCTCCGTAGCAGACCTGTCGGGTTTGAATGTGGGTGTCATAACTCATTGACTATGCAACCTGGGGTGGTTCTTTAACTCCTGAGCCTTGTGTCCCTGGTCTTTATGTGGTGGTACGAACCGTGTCTGTTTCACAGGGTAGTTGTAAAGGGTCAGGTGAGATAACAGGCATAAAGTGGTTAGCACCAATATGCGATATGTTACCAGGGCACGATGTTAATTGTTGCTGCTATTTTTCCTGTTTTTTTTTACCCCCAGCCATTGAGATGTAGTTGAACTGCTATATCTATTAATATATATAAATATATATTAATCAAAGATGACTGACACGTAAATCTCTGTCTTTCGGAAGCTTATAGTTTACTGGGGCGGGACAGGCCCATAAGCCAGCAAAGTGGCCTGAGGCTGAGAGTTAGGAGGTAAGAATTAGGTATTTTTCTCTTAAGCCTAGAGATATCGGAGGTATAGTGGATGAACATTAGGTGGACACATATAAAATTTCAATATATCATCATCATCATAATCTTTGTTAAAAAGCCCCCCAAATTATCCCCTCTCCCATATATCTTCTGCACACTTGCTCTTTCAGTTCTGGACAAGTCCTCTCCTTGGGATGGCGCCCAAAGTCACGGAACCGTGTACGCATCCCCTGACCTCCCTCCTCCCCGGTACATTTGTTTGTTTATTTATTTATTTATTAAAAGACTTTATTGCTTTTAGAGAGAGTGGAAGGGAGGGAGAAAGAGAAGGTGAGAAACATCGATGTGAGAGAGAAATATCAATTGGCTGCCTTCCATACATGCCCTGAGCGGGGAATGAACCCACCACCTAGCTATGTGCCCTGACTGGGAATGGAAACCGTGACCTTTCACTTTGTGGGTGACGTCAGACCCACTGAGCCACACAGGCCAGAGTAGGGGGAACAACTTTTGATTTGTGTGCAAGCAGGTAAGTTGAGAGCAGAGGTGTGCACCGAGGTACAGAGACTGACGGACCCCTGAGGCATGGAGCTCTTCCTTCCACGGACACTAGAGGTGTTACTGCAGTTGCATCTAGGCTGTGTCTTCTGGTGCCTTCTTTGTGTACTTAACTTCACTGAGGTCTCTGGGAGGCAGTTCCACAGCCTCATCTGTGGGCTTTTTCTGTTCTGCAGTATAGTTACAAATCATTTGACTATTGATCGCCAGATATATGCTATTACATTTAAAAATTGGGAGCTTCATTTTTGGACGTACAAACTCCATTCTGCTCTTTAGTGAGTTTGTAAGGTGGCCCAGTCCTGCACCTTGAGCATTTAATGTGTGCCACAGTCCAAAGGGGACCAGCTGAGTGCATGCTCTCATGTTCTCCGCTGGGGAAAGAGTTCATCAATAACCGAGAAGCGCAAGTTCTTATGAGAACAGCGCGGCTGACAGAGGTTCTTCCTCTTCAGGGAGCTCCTGTTTTCTGAAGTACATGGAAGCAGAGCTTGGATTTAAGTTTTACAAGAGAGAAAGCTGAAACAGTCAAAAAAAAATTTGAAGTCTTCTGACTTACGGACTGGAAAATTCCAAATCTGGCAGCCTGTGACTCAAGCCCTGGCTTTGCAAGTGCCTAGCTGGGTGATCCTGGGTAAGTTTCCTAGGTCCCAGGGTTCACTGGCCCCATCTGCAAAGATACTTGTTAGGAGGGTTAAATAAAAATTCATATAAAATGCCTAGTCTCTGACATATAGCGAGAACTCAGTGCATGCTAATTAGTTATTATATAATATTGGTTACATATATTCCTTTCGAAGGTGGCCTCTGACCAAGAAAGTAACAAATAAACACAAATTCCTAATTTTTTCTTCTTTGCTTTTCTTTTAGTCTGTAGGAGCATTATTCTGTAGTGCTGGACTCTCAGGGGACTCTTTGAATCTAATATTCTCTTCCTAATCTAAAGGAACTTTTATTTCAAGCAGTCATTTCATAACTACATTCCCCTAAGTCCCACCCTATTCCCCAGCCTAAACTCTGAACTGCTAATGTGGGAGTGGAAGCCCTCCTCCAGAGATGCCAGCGGTGTTGCCCCGTGTCAGTAATGTCTCTGACCGCAGTGAGCTGCCACTGCACACCGACTAGAGTGACTATTATTTTAAAAAACCCAAAAAACAAAGTAACAAGTCTGGCGAGGATGGGGAGAGATTTGAACTCTTGTGCAATGCTAGTGAGAATGTAAAATGATGCAGCTTCTGTGGAAAACATTGTGGTGGTTCTTCACAAAATTCCACATAGAGTTTCCGTACGATCCAACCATTCTCCTGGGTATGTACACAAAACAATTGAAAGTGGGAAAACAATCGAGGAGATATCTGTACACCCACGTTTGTGGCAGCAGCACCTGCCGCTACAGCCCAGAGGTGAAGGCAGCCCTAATGTCCATCGGCAGGTGAGTGGGCAAAGAAAACGTGGCCTGTGCATTCGGTGGAACAGCATTCAGTCCTGAAAAGGAAGGGTACTTTGACACCTGCTACAACATGGGTGACACTCGAAGACATGATGCTCCGTGGAATACACCAGTAACAAAAAGATTGTGCGATTCCACTTACCTGAGGTTCCTAGAGTAGCTGGATACGTCTTAACAGAAAGCAGAGTGGTGATTGCCAGGGCCCGGGGGTGGGCGGTTGGGGAGATATTATTCGATGGGGGCAGAACTCCAGTTTGGGCTGGTGAAAATTCAGTTCTGGAAATGGGTGGTGGTGATGGCTGTACAACTGTGCAAATGCACTTAGTACCACTGAGCTGTACACTCGAAAATGGTGAATATAGTAAATTTTATGTATATTTTAATGCACATGTTTATGGTCTTAAAAAACATTGGCTGTTAAAGCCACTCACTTCTATGGCCTGAAAAAACATTGTCTGTTTAAAAAAGTCCCTTTGGTTGTACATTAGTCTGGAGACAGGTCTGTGACCAGGGTTTGACTGACCTCACATCCACCTGAATTCACCCAGTCATACCAAAGAGCAAGTGAAATATGGCTTCTAGAATACATAGGAGAAAAAAGCTAATCCTTTTTAATTTTTGCTTGACGGTTTCCACTTGAAGGTTTGCCAGCGTGGGTAGGAGTGTAGCCTCTCTGGCCTGGGAGGGAAGCGGGGCCTGCCTTTCCGGCGTGTGCTGACACTCAGGGCAGGGGTCGCGGGCTCTGTCACGTTCTGTGTCAGCCTAGCGTGTCGTGTAGAGTTTATGTTCCGCTTGCAAAGCCGACTGGGTAGCTTCCTTTCCTTTCCTAGCCTCTGAAACAATTTTAAGCAAGGACGATGTTTTGCTAAACTTGTAGGTTTAGCAAGAGCTGCCTAGAAATCATCTGGACCTTGTGGGCTCTGAGTGTTAGGGGTGGTGGGCAGACTTGTTTAGCAATTCAGTTTGATTTATTCAGGCTTTCTGTTTCTTTTGGTAATTTTGGCCTGTACCTGTAAGAAACCTATTCCATGTAAGCTTTAAAATTTATTGTTCATAATATTCTCTTATGATTCAAAAAATATGTATTATTCCTAATATTAATTATTTGTGACTTTTATTGATTAGTCTTACTCTTTGGTTCCCTTTCTTACTTCTTGAGTGGAACACAAAACTCACTAATTCTCAGACTTCCTCATTTTAAAATAAATGTATAGAAAACTATATATTTACTTTTAAGTATATCCTTTACTGTATCTCACCAGTTTTGATATGAGTTACTTCATAGCTGTTCAGTTCCACATACTATATAAGTTCCAGTGATATTCCCCTTTTACCTATGAATTATTGAGGTATACATCTAAAATTCCAAACATGTAGGCTGCTTTTTAATCGTTGGTTTATAACTTGGCACGGTAGTCAGAGTGGTCTGAATGATACTCATTTTTGTGATTTATTAAATTTTCCATTGTGACACATAGTTTTATAACTGAGTCGTGTCTGCAAAGGTTTTTCCCTATTTGTCAGATGCAGGGTTCAACTTTTATAATATTTAGATTGTTAATTTTGTTGTTTAAATCTGTTATATTCTTAATAAATTTTGAACTACCTTATAAATTTTCTTACATTCTCAGCTCTGCCACTATGTTGACTTGCCAGTTTCTGCTTGTAGTTGTTTGCTTTATGTAATTTTTTGCTTTGTATATTTTTATATATTTTATGAATGACGTTTTGAAGCTATGTTATTAGGTATATACAAGTTTACAATTATAATATCTCAAAGTGGATTTTTAAAAATCATTATAGACTTCCAGACAAGATGGAGGCATAGGTACATACACTTTGTCTCCTTGCACAACCAAAAGAAGGGCAACAACAAATTTAAAAACAAAAAAACCCCCAGTAGTGCCAGAAAATCAACCTGTATGGAAGCCTGACAGCAAGGAGTTAAAGAAGAAACATTCATCCAGACCAGTAGGAGGGGTGGAGACAGGCAGCCGGGGCAGAGAGGACATGTGGCAAGGCTGCGGCTGGCGGACCAGGTGGTCCCATATTTGTGTGTGGATAAACCAGGAGGGGCAACTGGGGAGTGAGAGAGAGTGTGCAACCCAGGGTTCTGGCACGGGAAAAGAAAGCCTCAAAACTGCTACCCGTTAAAACCTGTGGGGTTTGTGGTGGCGGGAGAAACTGCCAGTCCCACAGGACAACTTGTTTGAGAGACCCACAGAACATACACAAACCCACCCTCCTGGGAATCAGCACCAGAAGGGCCCAATTTGCTTGTGAGTAGCAGGGGAAGTGACTGAGAACTGGCCAAGAGCCAAGAAGGTGACATTGTTCCCTCTTGGACCCCTCCCCCACAGACAGCGCCACCCTGGTGAGTACCTAAGGCTCCGCCCCTCACAGCATAATAGGCACGGAGTCAATAAAAACATGACCCAAAGGGAAGAACAGTTCAAAGCTCCAAAAATAGAACTAAGCGATGAAGAGAGAGCCAACTTAACAGATGCAGAGTTCAAAGCACTGATAATCTGGATGTTCACAGAAATGGTGGAGTATGGTTGCAAAATGGAGGAAAAAGTGAAGGCTATGCAAAGTGAAATAAAGAAAAATATACAGGGATCCAACAGTGAAAGGAAGGAAACTATGACTCAAATCAATGATTTGGAACAGAAAGAAGAAATAAACATTCAACCAGAACAGAATGAAGAAACAATTCAAAAAAATGAGGGGAGGCTGAGGAACCTCTGGGACAACTTTAAACGCTCCGACATCCAAATCATAGGGGTGCCAGAAGGAGAAGAGGAAGAGCAAGACATTGAAAACTTATTTTAAAAAATACTGAAAGAGAACTTCCCCAATGTGGCAAAGGAAATAGACTTCCAGGGCGTCCAGGAAGCCCAGAGAGTCCCAAAGAAGCTGGACCCAAGGAGGCACACACCAAGGCTCATCAGAATTACATTACCCAAGGTTAAAGTTAAGGGGAGAATCTTAAAGGCAGCAAGGGAAAAGGAGAGAGTTACCTACAAAGGAGTTCCCATAAGACTATCAGCTGATTTCTCAAAAGAAACCTTACAGACAAGAAGGCGCTGGAAAGAAGCATTCAAAGCCATGAAAGACAAGGACCTACATCGAACAATACTCTATTTGGCAAAGCTATCATTTAGAATGGAAGGGCAGACAAAGTGCTTCCCAGATAAGGTAAAGTTAAAGGAGTTCATCATCACCAAGCCCTTATTAAATGAAATATTAAAGGGACTAATCTAAGAAAAAGAAGGTCAAAACTATGAACACTAAAATGACAACAAACTCACAACTATCAACAACAGAACCTAAGAAAACAGAAACAAAACTAAAGTAAGCAAACAGCTAGAACAGGAACAGAATCACAGAAATGGAGATCACATGGAGGGTTATCAGTGGGCAGGGGGAGTGGGGAGAATGGAGGAAAAGGTATAGGGAATAAGAAGCATAAGTGGTACGTACAAAATAGATGGGGAGGTTAAGAATAGTATAGGAAAGGGAGAAGCCAAAGAACTTACATGGATGACTCATGGATATGAACAAAGTGGGAGAATGCTGATGGGGGTAGGTGCAGGATGGAGGAAAATAAAGGGGAGAAAAAAAAACAGGACAATTGCAATAGCATAATCAATAAAATATATCTAATAAAAATCTTTACAAAGCACCTTTACAGAATTTCTCTCTCCTTTTTGCCTCTGTGTATTGGTCAGTGTTCTCCATTGCAATAACCAACAGGATGGGTATGTGTATGTGTATGTGCGTATACATACAAACACACACTTGTGTGTACACTATTTTAAGGAATTGGGTCATGCAATTGCGGAGGCTCGGTAAGTCCGTAATCTGATAGCGGAGGCTGGCAGGCTGGACTCTCAGGAAAGAGTGGCAGCCTTTCCAAAGGCAGCCTGCGGCAGACCAGAAAGAGCCCATGTTGCGGGTGAAATCTGAAGGCGGTCTGAGGGAGAGCCCCCTCTCGCTTGGGGGAGGTCAGCCTTTTGTTCTCTTCAGGCCAACTGGTTGGACGAGGCCCACCCACATTACTGAGTGCAAACTGTGTTGCTTGAAGTCCATCAATATAAATGTAAATCTCATCCAAAAACACAGAAGTATTCCGAATAGTGTTTGACCAAGAATCTGGACACCGTGGCCCTGCCAAGTTGATTTGTCTATTTTCATTCTCGTATATCCCTGCTTAGCACCGAAAATGAAGCAGAAACCTTTCAATTCTTAAAGATTTTCAACGTTTCTATTTCTTAATACCACTTGCCCGGCATTCCCTGCATTCCGTGTTCTCATGCTCCTGCTTGGAGAATGTGAGCATCCTAATTTTTCCTCCATGTCTCTTGATTGTTCTTTCCTACTTAAATTTTATTTTCTCACCATGCCGTGCTCTGAGTGAGTTCCTCAGCACTCACTCCCAGTTTCCTGATTCTCTCCTTGTATCTAGCCCAGAGCTCACTCCACCTAGTTTCTTTTCATTTCTAGGGTTTCTGTTTTTTATGCCTATTTCTTGTTTTATATTTGCCTGTTTTTGATACATAATTTCTTGAACTGCTTTAAATGAATTTATACTTTGATTTCTCTCTTTGAATACTTTAAACATAAATAAAGTCTTTGGTTGGTGGAGCTGTGAAATTAATTTCACCTGGAGTTAATACCTGTCGTAATTTTGTTGTTTAGACTTATTTTCCTCCCCCTCAGCTTTATAGAGGTATAACTGACACAATTACAAGATATTTAAACTGCACAATGTGATGACTTGATGTATGTATACTTTGTGACAGGGTTTCCTCGCCAAGTTCTGGGTGGAGGTTGTAATTTCGGTCTTTTGTTGTTGCTGTTGGCTTTTCTCTCTCTGTGCTAACCTGCTCCCTGTCTAGCCGCCCCCTTTTACCGAGCAGAAATTAAACTCCCTACCTTGCTTCCTGCTTCCAGCCCTAGAGATCAGCTATTCAAGTCTGAAGAAATGTTGATATGTTGTGTTAGAGTCTGAGTCTCTTTTTGTTTTCTCTTACACTTTAGCTGTTGTTGTTGTGTTTGGAGCTGAGGGGTTATCAAAATGTGAGTTTATTGTGTTATTTTGACTAGCTAGCTCATGAGATTTAAACATCTTTGCTTTGCTCTTGGCAAAAGAGAGATGATCTGACTGAGAGCAATTAGAAAAATAAAAGTGATGCTTCAGATATTTACAGTCATTAATTCTAGTTGATGAAAGAACCAAGGGGTGGCATTTGCAAACCTTAGCCAGATGGATCGTCTCTCAGAACTTGTTCTACCACAGCTACCAGTAGGACCGTCAGGTCAGCTCTAAGTGTCACTTGTCTGGGCTGCTGGTGGCAGGATGACTTTGAGTCATTTCATAATTTTGGGACAATGGAAATTGTACCACCTTGATTTACCTCGCTGGAGGTAGCATGAGTGAAAGCGCTTTGAAAGGCATTCTGAGGCGCTCTGCCAAGGCGAGCGGTGTTGGCGGTGATGCTCCTTGTGAGTCCTCACTGGGGGGTGGGGGGATGGTCAGCGCGGTGCAACCCAGAGAAAGGGTTTCGGAAGCAGGGGGTTCCCGTTGATTGGGCCCACCTTTAACAGTCACGTGAGCTCAGCGGGTAGATCAGTTAACCAACCTCCTCTTCCTTAAATGAGATAAGCAGTAGCTGTCACTACTGTGTCCTTTAACTTTGATTGATCAGCTTGGGATAGGAGATCAACTTCTCCTTTGTGTCCTCTCATGTGCAGACTTCAGTAGTGACAATTTCCACGTGGAGTTCAACAGGGGCATTTGAAAGCCCAGGGCACTTGGCCCTTTGTCAACCCTCATGTGGTTTTTCTTGGCCCAGCTCGATCTCTGTGAAGCTGTTCTCATCCCCGAGGAAACCAACTGATTGCATTTCAGTATTTTTTTCATTTCTTGGGAACAGGACCCTAGAACTTGAAAGGGGCCCAGGCTCAGCCCTCTCCCACCCAGCCGCCCCACGTGCCAACTGTCCCCACGCTGTCCCAGGGCAGGCACTGTGAGGAGCACGTGCTCGGTGCTGGCGCTTTAGTTTCTCTTCTCACCGCTCTTCACAAGTGTGGTACCAGGAAGTAGGGCGTTAGTGCCATGGTGGGTAGGGGGGAAGGGGTCACCTCATTCCCGTGCTGCGGAGAGGCAGCTGCTCTGTGTCTAAGACCCTAGACCTGGGCCTCGTGGGACCGAGCAGGGAGTGTGGTGGCCTTGGGCTGCTGGCTGTAGCGTCTTCACTGCCAAGACGGGCGTTGCGATTGACAATGGCAGGAAGTCCACCGCAAAGGGTACTTCGTGTTGCTCCGGCTCGATCCGTCCAGGGGAGGGCTGCTCCTCACTGGAAGCTGGGGGTGCCCCCGGAGGGGCCTCAGGGCTGGGGCCTCAGGACGGTCCTGCAAACCCTTCCTGGGCGTTGGTTTCTTTTTGAAGCGACCTCTTTAGTCCCTTCTTTGGGCATTGGCTGAGAATCTGACCCATACTAACTCCTTTCTGAATTTTACTTGCTGTAAAGTGAAGAAACCCAGATGAAACAGCCAGGATTGGTGCATTTTCCTCCCTTGGTTCCTGTGCGAATAAAGGTTATTGTTGCAGGAAGGTGGGGACGTTGAATTAAATTCACTGCTTTGATGCTGAACCTTGACGAATATTAAAAGTGAAGGGAAAAGGGGGAGGGGACCCCAATTCAAGCCTGGAGGCTTTTGAGTAGCTAGAAAAATCATTGCATTAAGCCACAATAAACATCAATCTGCAGGTATGTTATAATTTTATTTTTTTAAGAGAACATCGAATGGCTGTAACTGCTTTTGTATTAGAGCAGGGAAGCTGTACCCAAACCTGAAAATCTGTCCTCTGTTATCCCTAATACAGGCTCACAAGTACATCACAGTCTTGAGGAAGTACAATTAAAAAGGAGGCACTCCTCTTTTCAAGTCCTCAGGTTTAATTTTCATGATTATGGTAGATTATGAGCCATTCTGAGTCTTGGTCTCCAGGAGAGACAGCGCCTTCTCTTCAGTCCCTTTCAACAGTTGTTTATGGCAGTTTCAGCCTCTTTCTGCCTCTCAGAGCTTCTTTATTTTTAAAGCAAGGCAGACAAGGCCTAAAATTATTCCATTAAAGAGGGGCAATTTTTGTAATGGGACTTAGAGTGCTTTGCAGAAGTGCAGGCAAGTTTCTTCAATATCCTGAGCATTATTCGCTCATTTAGTTAAATGATGTTTCTAATTCCCTGGTAATTATGTGTAATGAGGCACTTTTTCTCTTCTTGATGAGACTTTAGCCTAATATGAGATGGCGTATTTTTTTCTTTTTTCTTTTTTCCCATGGGGATAATTACCCCTTCCCAGGAAAAGCAGGGTTTGTTGTGCAGAGTATAGCAAATTATTTTATTTCCTGCCATCTTGACTGCCAGTAAATTATAAAATTAAGTTTCAGTGGCGCATTAGCACCATTTTGGAAAAAGCTTGAGACTGTTTTTCCTTTTCCTTTTTCTTTTTCCTTTTTTTCTTTTTTAAATTTGTGTACTGCTGTCCTCCGGGACTGTAGAGGCTATTATTCATAGAATAGATGTTTTTATGCTAATTCCTAGTATTCAGATGTATTGAAGCAGCAACATAGGTTTAATTTTTCTGGCTGATATCCAGTGCAGAGCGTTCTTATAAGTGTCTTTGTATTCGGGTAATTATCATCACAAAGTTAAGTAATATGTCTCCTCTTTTCTCTGCTCTCCCCTCATTCCTCCTTTGGATGTCAGATTACCTTTTTTTTTTTTTTTTTGTTCAATGCTTCAATTAGATGCAAAGCAACTAAATTTGAATCACATGAAGGTGGTGACATGACTATCAAAAGGCAAGAAATTCAGAGTTAATACAGTCATTTTACTTAACTCTTCCTGTTGTTCAAAAGCAAATTTGAAGAGGGAAAAATAGGAGAGTGTCATTAATTGAGAACAATGTCATGTTGAACTTTGGTTTCCTGGATTCATTGATTTTTACCAATTTTAAGACTAGTGCATGTGTGTGCATGTGTGGTACATGCATGTGTCTCTGTGTGTGT
>PVJD01009461.1:0-62475 GCA_004026545.1 Mormoops blainvillei
AGACCACATCAACTAAAAATACATATCTGGGCATAATTCTATGATCAGTGAGAGAAATTTACTCCTAGTCTACTCAAGCAACATGCTTATATAAAGAAGAATGGCCAAATAAGTGTAAATTATATATAAGATTTTATCATTTTCTCTACTTAGTTGAACTCCACTAGAGTCCTTTTTTTATGTCAGAGAAAGGAAAATGTGACCATTACTGTAATTCCTTTTTTCCTGTTAGTGAAAATTGCAACACAAAATAGGTAGTGGAACTCTGGTGCTGCCCATGCACAGGGACACCTCAGCAGATCTCCACGTGAAAGCTTATTTTACTATCACTTAAGGAACTCATTACCGTTTTATGAGACTTGCATGCTGCTTTACAAATATAGCACTTTAGTAACATTATGGAAGCATCATTATTCTTGCCAGTGACATTTTTTAAAGCAAGGAAAAGCTAGTTTGAAAATAACTTCCTTAGTGTTCTTAGTCTTTTGTACTATGCTAATATTTCCCCCAACTTTTGTTGAATTCTTCGTTTTGTTTTAGTTCATCCACCATCTGGAAGTTATTAAAGTGTGAGAAAGCCTGTATGATTCTGATTTAATTGCTGAGATAAGAAACTCCTTTGGATTATCTTTATAGAATAATCTTCAGGCCCCTCTCTACACAGGGTCCAATGGAACTTCAAGACATGCGTTAGTTCACCACTGGCACCATTCTGAGTCAAACACTAGACCTGTTTATGTCCGCAAACAGTCCAGTTAACTTAGAATACAACTACTTTATTTTAATAGTTATTGAGAAGCATGTGACAAAGTCATACATGAGTTCTACCCCAAGTTTTGGCTATTAACAAAAACTAAAATATGAAAAATTGTGATTTAGTTATACATGTGGAGAGAAAAATTCAAGTCTATTTTTATATATTATCATCATCCTCACTTGCTTTATGATACTTTTTCTTGAATAAGAATGTAGATGATCAAGTTAGAGTAAATTTTTGGTGATGACACAGAATATGGATTGTGTCTTGCTGGTAAATATTACATCTTTTGGTGTCATTGTGAAAATAAGAGTGCAGGCAAAATCAACTCATGACACATTTATACTTCATTTGCTAATTTAGGGTACTCCAGTCCACCTAGAAAAGGATATTTGAGATAGCATTAATTAAAAAAATAAAATATAATTAATGAGGTAGTATGATAGGGGGATTATTTTGTCACGTGGGTGAGAGACTTTCATGAACTGTAATTTAGTATATTTTTAAGGCAATGAAAACATGACTTCTGGGATCCAGGAGGTAATGTCCTAAATGCAGCAGAATGGACAGCTAAGGACTTGTTAACTTCTATGGACATTCTGAGTTTTCTGAAGTTAATATCCAACAACTGTTTCAAAGTATGAATAAATTTGAATTACTTATCAATATTAACCAACCATCCCTTTCACTAATACCTACGGGACTACAACCTTTTTAAAAACAAACAAAGACTTTTCTCTATATCATAGAAAGGACCTCCAAGAGCTACATGTTCAACTTCATTTATTTATTTATGTTTGGCTGGCCCTGATTTGAACCAGGATGTATGCCAGGGCAGCTGGGATAAGACGACACTACAGGGATATGAAAAATTCATAACTATAAAGTATCAGGTAATGAATAACAAATGTATTCACTACTTTGTACATTACATGACAGCTAGCTTTAAAATGCTACATGTTTTTTCTTATACTAGAGCTCATTATAAAAGTATTAATAGAGATTTTATTACCCATCCAGGAACTTTTAGAAGGCTAGAGAAGACACTATAAAGGGTGTTTTTCTAACTTATTATACAATTGTTGGTGTTAACATTCAAAACACAATTTGTAGTTACATAACTAAACATAAAATATGTCAAGTTAACTTGTCTCAAATTTCAAATTTCCAGATGGACAAACAAGACACCTAAATATTTGGTTCAGTTATTTCAACATTAAACTATGATGCTCCAATTTTATTTTAATTAGATTTGAGGTCATTTTTTTAAAGTTTTAGACAATTGACTTTGTAATCCTCATGAATGGACCTTTGTTTTATTTTTTAAACTAAATTATTAGTAGTAAAAAAAAAAGTTCTCTTTTGACACAAGTCCAGATATATAATTTGCATAAAATAAAATTGGCATTTGTCTTTTACTAGCTCTTTCTGTCTGTTCCAATTCACCCCTCTGTGTCTTAATCTCAGTTTATGGAAGGAATAATATATCATGCTCAATTATGTAAAAATCCTAAAGAGGGGAAAATTGTTCAAAACTTTTAACTATCTGATAGAATTATATAGCTTATATATTTTCTCATTTACTAGGTTTGTTTTTAGCTTAATCAAGTATGTTTTATACACAAAATATCAATGCACAGTATCATGGTTGCACCCGGGGATTGGTAAACACAGAGAACCATCTAGAAAAACTGGGCTTGACCATTATTATATTTCAGAGAACTAGCTTTCCAGGAAACAAGTGACAATACAAACAACTTGTACTAAGGAAGTGAGGAAAGCAAATGTAAGTTTTTTAGGTGAGTGGCATATTCAGAGTTGGAATCTTAGTTAATGAAGAGGGGAAAGAATTATGAGCCCACCATTTTAGGGTAGGTCAAGATATTCTGAACATTGGTTTTGCTGTCTTTTAGAGTTCATTTAAGATGTAAAATAATTGAAACTGAAAAGAAGCTTTAGAAAGAATACGATTTTCAAGTCTCAGTAAACCTTAATAGTCCATCATTCATTAGATTAACAAATCTTAATTAAGCATCAACTATGTGAATGGTGAAATTCTAGATACTGCATATGGTAAAGTGTTACACTGTTTCTATTGTTAAGGAATGTTGAAATACGACCTAAATTGCAAATAAATTAAATTTGTAATATCATATCATACATAGGGAATGACTGAATGAAATAAGCAGTATTTTCCTGTGTTCATCTGGAAATTTGAACCTCTAGATAAATACATGAAACCTATTCTTTGTTTATTTGTAAAACTGTGCATTATGATTAGATTTTTATAAAAATTACATATAAGAGTAAGAAATATAGACATGGAATATCTAAAATGCAAGAAATTTCTTGAACCTTGATTATGATCTGATGAATTATTAACAGATATTTTTACACACTATCCCAGTCATAAATTCTGGAGTCAAGATATTGATGATATTTTTACTCATAAATGAGTCCAACTGATAGGATTTATTTGTTAACATATCACATCTTTGTTCAGTGGTGTACTGTGTCTCCAGGCATTGTTCAAGGTGCTGGAAAATTAAGGTGCAAGTAAAATAAACATGATTTTTCTTGCTATCAAGTATATTTTGAAGATAAAATCTAACAAGGCTAGAGTTCCATTTAGTATTGATAGAGCCATAAGGTATCCCATGAAGTTCTGTAATATTGTCTCACATGGCAAAAATCGTGAGAATGGAGTGCTTCAAATGAGCCTTTATCCCACCCGATGTCCCCCTTTCCATCAACACTTATAATAGTTTATTCAGTGTTATCTCATACATTCATTTGCCAAATATTTCTGAGTACTTGGGATGTTGGAAACACTGATTTACTTCCTGGTGATACAGAGTTAAATATAGACAGAAGACTATACAGAAAAGACCCCACTAATTAAATGTTAGATAATGTGCACACCAAAAAGATAAAAATAACAAGTGTTACTGTTAAGGAGAATATGGAATGAATATGGAGTAGATGGAGACAACCCATAAAAGGCCACCAATACCAAAGGAAGAGAAAATGTCAATATAAAGCAAGTGTTTAAAAAATGTAAGGTGTCAAGATAAGTTAAGTCAGGTAAAATAGGTTTTCTTTTTGGCTAGTAGATCATGAAAGCAATGTGAAAATAAAGTTGAAAAATCATGACAATGGGCCAGATAACAGGCCAGTTTTTCTTTCCCCCAAGAAATAACTATGTATGACAAAAAATTGGTACCTGAATTTTAATTTTTTTTCTAATTTTCCATTTTAATCTGGTAGAGATATTCTAGGCTATGCCCTAGAAACCAAATTATAGCACCATAGCAAAGGCTGGAGTATGGATTCAATGGAATGCTATATTAATCTAACATGTATTAAGTTAGCAACTTAAATTTAAAAAGGAAAAAATAATATTTGATCTGAGTAATACTAATAGGCCGTATTTTCCATAACTGGTATCTGGAATGCTGATGTGTATGAAAGAATTCTGATCAAATATATTGAAATATATTGGTTTGAACAAGATAAAACATGTTTCTTTACTGCAGGACTTCTCAGGAATCTGATACATCCTAAAATCCGTAAGGGTGTAGAGTATTGCCTTTTTATTCACTTCTATCTATTAATTGTGTGATTCTCAATGAATATTTTCTGTAATGTGGGTACAGTAGTTTCCAAATGTATTTGACCACAGGACTATACCCTCCCCCCAACCCCAGAGCATCTAGCTATAAAGACACACTTTGGGAAATGCTAATGTTTGTGTAATTAATGGAAGAAGAGACTCTATTACTAGGAACACTGTTTACCAAAATTTCCTCTAGAGTAAATGAAGTCCAAAAAATGTCTATTACAAAGACAATTTTTTAAGCACCCACTTAATGCCCACAGCCTCTGTTGTGTGCAAATTATTTGGAGTACTGAAGTGCATTGAATCAAGTCTCTGCCCTTAAGATTTTGCCACAATGTATTGAAATAATTTGTGCTTAGCTCCCCGGCTATACTGGAAATGTGGGCATATGCAGAGGATACTATAGGAGCAGAGATATGAGGCTCTTTCCCCAAGAGAGCGTTTAGTGATTGCTTTGAGAGGGAGACCAGGCGCAACTCAATCATAGAAGTCTGCACTAGCCCTGGGAGAGTGACCCGGACTTGTAGGTAGAGGGATTTGGAATGGTTGAAGTAAAGATAAGGAATGGGTGAGTAATTTTTACACGCTATCCCAGCGTGTAAAAAAAAGTCATGAAGTAATGGGTAAGACAGCAGAAGGTTTTTAGGAAACTCTGGTAATAGAAGTCAGGAGTGGGGGGGCAGGGGGGGGCGGAGGTAAAGCTGAAGGAGCACAAATCCAGGTCCCAAAGGTATTTGAATACCTTGCTTAGGAGTGTGCTCCGCAAAAGGTTCATTTGTTATAGGAGCTTCAGGAAAGTGTACGATCCTTCTGCAGAGGCAAGATAAAAGCACAGGGAAGTTAAGAACAGATCTAAGTGGCAGTTTGAAGCAACAATAGAGCAAGGGTAATGCCAAGTAGCATTTGCTATACAACTACTATAGGTAGGCACTTTATTTCATTTCACCCACTTAATTATCCTGTGAGTTTCAGAGCCACCGTGAATGGCTGGCACGAGTTGAGAGGTAATGTATTACACTGCATATAAACATGGCCAGTGCAGCCAGGCTGCCAGGGTTGGAATCCTGTTTGAGCAACTGACAATGTGGCCTTGGATGCTTTGTAGAGAGATAGATAGGGACTTACAGATATGCACGCATATAAACAGGGACATACAGAGTGCCTCAATACCTTTATCTATACAAAGAGACGCGTAATGCCCCCTATTTCACATAGCCATTGTGCGGATTAAATAAATTAATACATGTAAAGCATTTTAAACCATATCTGGCATATGGCAAGAACCAGATAGTTATTATCTTGTTTGTAGAACAAGTAACTTGCCCAAGGTCACACAGCTATTTTGTAGTAGAGTCAGGATTTATCTTGAGCCTGTCTGACTTCAAAGCCGGGCTCTCTTTTCACTATTCCAAGACAATGCGTGATTAATTTCTAAATACATTGTGCAGACAAGAATTTCCAGGGGAGTGTCAAGCTAGGAGAATTCATTTCAGGTTGAGGTAGTCAGAGAGATCTTTATTAAATAAGTGGGATTTGAGGCAGGCCCTGAAAGATGAATGAAATTTTGATAAGTGAGGAGGAAAGGAGTGGAGATTTTAAGTGACTGTATTGGCATGAGTGAAGGTATAGTGCTAGGAAAGTGCAAATATCCATAAATCAATAGTTTTCCTTCTAAATTTGTAATTCTAACAAAAGTATACTTAGGTAAAGTTAATTTGAAAGGAAAATGTTAACCTGAAATCTCACCACTCTAGTCATAAAATGTTTATTTTTTCATTTTTTATGTTATTGTCAAGTATTTGCAGGTAAATAAATATATAATTTATTTTATAGTTATAATCATGTGCAAAATAACTAATAAATGATTAGTCTAGCACTATGTGGCCTGTCCCTCTTACTATACTATGCAAAAACAGAAGCAAAATCACTGCAGTTGATATATAACAAATATTTATACCTATGTGTATACATGTGTGTATATATGCACATGTATGTTTATATATACAAATATACACACATAAACATATATAATACTCTAATATATGTCCTAATATTTAAATAAACTTCATTATTATTCAGAAGCAAAGTATCTAAGCAATGTGTGTTGGATCATAGTACAAAATAAAAAAAAAATATTAAGCATTTGTGTCAGTTAAGATTTTCTTAGTTTTAAGAGTAGAAAACTGTTATATGTATTACTTTAAAATGTTTTTTTAATGTGTAGTTGGCATACAATATTAAATTAGTTTCAGGTGTAAACATAGTGACTCAGCATTTATACACCTTGAAATGTGAACACAAGTCTGAAAACAACCTGTCACTGCACAAAGTTATAACAGTATGATTGACTGTATTCTCTACTGTATACGGCATCCCCATGACTTATTTACTTTATAACTAGAAGTCTGTACTTCTTACTCTTCTTCACCTTTAATACTCATCCTCATATTCCTCTCCTGTCTGACAATCATCAGTTCATTCTCTATATATTTTTTCTGTTTCCATCTTGTTCTTTTTGTTCTTTTTTTTTCTTTTAGATTCCACATATAAGTGAAATCATACAGTGTCTGTCTTTGTCTGACTTACTCTATTTAGCCATCCATGGACCCTGTAGGTCCACATGTTGTTATGAATGGCAAGATTTTATTCTTTTTTTTATTGCCGAGTAATCTTTCATTACACACACATCCCTCCCACATCATCTTTATCCATTCACCTGTCGATAGACACCTATGTTGCTTCCATATCTTGGCTATTGTAAATGTGCTGCAAAGAACTAGTGTTTTTGTTTTCTTTGGATAAGTACTGAGGAGTGGAATTGCTGAATGTATGGTGCTTCTAGTTTTATTTGGGGAGGAAATCTCCATATTGTTTGGCATAGTGGCTGCACCAATTTATATTACTACCAATGGTGTATTAGGGTTACCTTTTCTCTATATCTTCACCAGCACTTATTTGTTGACTTTTTAATAATATCCATTGACAAGTATGAGGAGGTAGCTGTATTGCATTTAAAAATCAATACATAAAGAGAAATTAATTGACTTTTATAATTCTGAATCCAGGATCCCAAAAAGGTTTTCTCTATGTTAAGCTCAAAGGAATGCTAGCAGCCAAGATTAAAATCTTACCAGTTCATGATTAATATAATAATAGCTAAGATTTATGGATGCTTATGGAGTGTTTCAGGCACTGGTCTGAGCATTTTAAATACTTGATTAAGTTTATTTGGTTTCCACATTAACTTGGTAAAGCTAGATGGTTACAAGATTGAAATAAGAGAAGTTTAATAACTTCCTCAGATTCATCCCTGAAATAATGTCAATGTGATGGGATGGAGGCCTTAAATTGTTAAGACCTAAATCATCTCCCCACCTCAGAGGTGTTTCTAAGGGTGGAAGAACTCAGTCTCACCAAAGATATAAGGACATACATCAGGAAAGGATTTCAGCAAAGGCAAAATGATAAATATCTGCTACTGTAACCCACTTACGAAATATAAAGACCTTCCTGCTTCCCAGGATCTTCTTGCTTTCCTCCAAATAAAAACATAAACTTTTGCATGAGTTAAATCAAGACAAATAAAAGTGCTAAAATGATAAATTCTGTTTTTATTAGGGTAAATGTGTTCATACTATTTAGATTGCATACTTAATACAAGAAGTAATTGAGAAAATTGGCATTGCCCTGTAGCCACTGAAATGTAAATGCCCTGTGCATGTTCGAAAAATAGCAACATAAGAGCAGCTTTTTAACCTCTAAATCTGAAACTGAGTTCATCAATCTGTTGTATCCTGAGAGCAACTAGGTCTGAAGAACAGAGTTTAAATTCTCCAGTACAATCCTGAATACACCATTTGTCTAGCCCATCATTTCCCAAGTTTTATTCTTTTATACACTAAGTTTATAACCGTACCTTCTCTAAATACTAATATATATATATTGCCTTTAAGTTAACTAATAGTATTTTTGCCTCAGACGGATTATTTTAAAACCTATACTATATTAGAAATTAAAAGTGTATATTTTCCAGTAAATATTGAAATGAAATAAAATTATTCTAATTCAAGAAAATGTAGTAACAAATGTAGTACTCTATTCTATATGGTACCAAAATCCCAAACTTCATGCCATCAATGTTAGTCATGTTATCTATTAGACTTTATGAAAAATGATGCCACAGATTCCTTGATGTTGGCATTCTTTAAATGCCTTTTATTGATGCTAGGCTGGCATTACACTGTGGTTTTGCTCTTGGAGCAATATCTGACCTCTTCTTTAAATAGTATTAGCACACATTGTTTGAAGAAGCAATAGTCATCTATTCTTCAATTTATGCTATATTTGGAGACTGTCGGTGTGCACGAATTAAAATAGAATTGAATGAAGCATAAAGACAATATTCAAGAAAGATATAGAAAATCAATGTGTTCACTATATTTTGACATTGAAGAGAAAGCTCCTCCATTTACCTTAATTTCATCTTATCCTCAGACCCAGAACTCAGACTTGTCCCAGCGTGTAACATCCTCAAGATTGGGAGTGTTGTAATGTGACTGTCTCAGCAAATATTCTTCATTAACAAATACTAGGAAAGAAAAGGAATGCATGCAAGTTGTGGTGGGAGGGTTGGGAAGATACTTTAGAATTGTAGTCAACTATGTAGAAGCAATTAATTGAAGTTAAAGGCATCTAAAACAAAACAAAGATGCCCATTTTCCTCATTTGGCTCTAATTGTTTCCCAGTAATAAAGAGGACTGTTCGTGGGGTCTCATCTCGAGTTCTGTTCTGTCCTGGAATCTTGAAATACATTGTGCGAGGATATCTAGCAATACATCTTAAACCCAGAATAGACATATGAAAAAGCTTCAAAGATAAAAAAGAAACACTGCCAGGCTCTAGGTAGACTTGATTAACCCATAGTTTTGCCCCTCTCTGAATCTTGTACATTTACTTTTTCGCTTATGTATATTTATTTGTTTGTTTTTTTGTCTTTAAATACATCTTCCCCTACCTCTGGCAGAATGCGAAGTCAGGAGCCATGTAGTATTTATCTCTACCACCACAAATGAGAATAATAATATTTTTGAGGTTTTAAGGAATAAATTTATTTATTAACATATTTTCAATAGTGATTCACATAGACCTTAATAAATGTTAGCAAATTTATTTTACATTCAATTTTATTTTGTATTAGTTTCAGGTGTACAGCACAGTGGTTAAACTATCATGTACTTTACAGATGCCCCCTTGATATTTCTAGCACTCAGCTATTAGCCATTGTTTTTGAGTAGACCTGAGAACTGATGAATTGTGTAAAACTGGCCTGTTCCTGATTTTCTTGGTCATTTTCAGGCTTTTATCTCTACAAAAGAGTTTTCCACATAAGGAGCTGTTTGAACAAGTTTTTATTACCTTAATTTTACTATGTCTTAACCAAGTTTAAAGGAAACAGCAAAGTTCATTGAACAAAATATTAGTTTCTTAAGCTACTACCTAGTTTCATGAATTTTAGTGCTACTGATAGTCATGAACCTCGTTTAGAAAACCCACTTACATTCTTACTTCCATGTGTTCTTTCAAACAGAAGTTGTGGTAAAACTGAAGCCATGTCAACAGAAAAACAAAATCTGTGTGCTTGTTATTCCATTATTTAATAATAGCGATAAGACTTACCAATTTGAAACTAGTGGGTCTGTGTGCCAAGCCTGGCTCTAAGTGACTTTGTTAACTTGTTTAATTTTTAGACCATCCTCATGGAACAGGCATTTTATCTCAGTTTTAAAAATGAATAAGTTGAGGTACAAAGAAGTTAAATAATAGTGGAAAGATTTTTAAAAAATAATGAAACTTGAATTTAAACCAGGACTATAAGCCCATGTTTTATTTATTAAAATAGGCTTTTTCTTTTTCTGTTGATTATAGTTTTTATTTCTTCAGAAACAAAGTATTTATACCCTGTCTTTATAATGCAAGTATTTTTTATTCTTATTTATCATCTTGATAGGATCATTCTAATTTTTTATCTTTTATATCTAACTCCATAAAATTATGCTTAAATTACCCACTAGATTTTCTCCTCTCATGTAAATCTGAATTGATATTAAGAAAAGTAAAACACTTTTTCCATGTTCAAATATTTTGGTCTCTGTGAATATTCCCCTTGAGGGGTTCTTCCCCTATACCTCATAAATCATGTAATCACATCTGATTTTGTCATGCCAGCTAAGTAGTTATGAATACATCACTAAATGACATGTGATTTATAGTGCTGGTAGGTAATCCCTGATGGCAAATATCTTTTAATGTCTTCTTCCATAGGACTAAGTGCCCTTTATTAGTGATTTCTAGAATTTTTTTAATTGTATAATAAATTTTAAAAAACATAAAAGGTAATCAGAACTGCTTCAGTGTTTCAGTCAGACTGTGTGTGTGTGTGTGTGTGTGTGTGTGTGTGTGTTTTGGATCTGACCTCTCACTAACTACTGATTAAGTTTTTATTCCTAGAGTTTAAAAGAAAATATCACAATTCCTGTAGACAACTAGAAAAACCTAGGATTGCTATAATGCTTTTTATTTTTTCAACTGTGACATGGCTTTTTAAAGTTTTCTAAAATATGTTATTAGTGAGATATTTGTATTATTCTTGAAAGTAGTAAAAAATACACAGTAAAGATTATAAATATGTCAAAATATTTTTAAAA
Source organism: Mormoops blainvillei (assembly GCA_004026545.1). Classification (NCBI taxonomy): domain Eukaryota; kingdom Metazoa; phylum Chordata; class Mammalia; order Chiroptera; family Mormoopidae; genus Mormoops; species Mormoops blainvillei. The sequence continues at coordinate 11,082 of PVJD01009461.1, forward strand.
GCTAAAGAAATTCACTATTTCATATCAATTGTTATAATAAGCTATTTAAAGGCATTATTTTAATAAGACTAATGCTATACAAAATGTATTTCTCACAATAACTTGGACTGATGGAATTAATGCCTGAGAGTAAACATTTGACTTTGTAGTACAAAGACTCAGATCAGTGTATTCTCTAAAATATACTGGAAATAAAAATCTTTTAAAATTTAATAACAGACTGTGTGAAATTATATTTACAATTTCCCAATCTTTCTCTGCTCTTCATCTTTTAAAGAATGCTGTGCCCCTCATGTTTGAGGCCGTGTCCCCTGGGCAAAGCTCAGGTTTCAGATAGTGCCTGGCTTTTGGCATGGTCTATGGAGGGGGTGGGCTAGGGGTGGTGCTAGAAAATAAGTGAGAGTTGTTCCCTTTAACCCGCCCCCACTCTCTCATCCATCCCATTCCTACAGACTGCATTGTATACAAATCCCAATCTCTGTTACACACATTTATATACATATTTATAAGTATAATACTTACATATTTTCCTGCTCACATTTTGGAATTTTTAATATAAATGCTTATTATCTTAAGGAATAACTATACTCTTTCCCTGTAACCTTTAAGGGCTTAAACAAGGGGAACAATATAACATGTTATTTGAATTTTTTTCAGTTTTTAGCTTACAAAAAAATTTTATAGATACATTCACCTTAAAAAAAAACACTTTAATTGTCTTGTTTTGGTTTTTCCTTTTTATAGAACTAATTTCATCTTCTACTTTTATAAGAAGCTTTTTATAGGGCATAAGAGGTGGATATTAGCATGGGTGGGGTTATAGGCCATCGCCATCCTGTTATTAGAATGTGGCTAAACTTTTATCTATTTTTTTATATACCGGGTCCACATACGATTTTATTTGAAAAATAGTAATCCTGCTGCCCAGTTGTTTAAAAATTTAGTATAGTAAATGAATACTGTATACTTTTTAAATTTTAATAAAATTTAGCATACCTATTTTCTTAAGATTTTGTTCCAAGTAACTTGGGGACTTTGTCAGTTATTTATGCATTTATGTCACTCTTCTTAATGATTGTCTATTCCAAGGCATAGCTACATCATATAGTGGTTATAATTAGTCCGTTGATAAACACAAATTATTTCCAAACATTTAAGTACAAAAACTAAAGCAATAAACAGTATTCCAGTCTCACATTTGTGTATCCCTTTTGGAGGGCTACTAATGTAGTAATACAAAGATGAGGATATAATAGATGAAAGGTAAGCATATGTTTTATTGTATTTTTATTATTATTTCCCCAATTTTGAAAATTATCAAAATAACTATCTTATAAAGTATAAATAATACTAAAAAGCTAGTTGATCAAATGATAAGAAAAATAAATTTAAATGTTAAAACCAGAAAATAAGCAAAAGCACTTTCCCTAGAAAACTTTTAAAACTGTTTGTTAAACAAACCTTGTATCAAAGGGGAATAAAAACTGAAATTGAGGAAGTTCTAAAAACAATGACAATGAAAACCCACATATCAAGGTCTATGGAGAACAATATAGAAGAGTGCAATAGAAAGTTAATATTTAATATTTATAGAAAATGAATAATAAAATATTTAATGACTAAATGAGAAAAGTTGTACAAGAAAAAAATGTAAAAAGAAAGCAGAAGCTATAAAATAATAAAACAGTCATAAATTAATTTGGTAAGAGAAAAACAGAACAAAATTGTTAATTGAAATCAAATTTAAAATCATTAAAATAGACAACACTTAGGGGAACAAATCAAGAAAAAGGGGAAGGAATCACAAATATGCATATTAAATAAGAATAAAATAACCACTGAACCTCAGAAAACTGTTTGAAACTTGTAAGAAACTATTTTTGTGTAATTCACATGAGTAAATTTGGAAACAGGATGTAATAGATAATTTCCTAAGAAAAATGTAATTTTCCATAATCAGCCTCTAAAAGAAAATTTAGTATGAACACTTCTCATTTAAAAAAAAAGCAAAGCTATCAATTTACCAAAAAAATACCAAGCTTAAGAGGTTACATAGGTGAATTTTAGCTAAACTTCATTTTTGCCAAAATCATCAGTGAAATGATTACATTGCTTTAACATTTACTTGAATATTAATTAGGTGGAAAATCTTTTCATATATTTGTGGTCCACGTCAATTGACAATTTTATTTTTATAGATATTATTTGTCATCTAAATGTGATATTTAAATATTTTATTCCAGTCTCTTACAGTCTTTCAAACATTGTCTATAGCTATTTTTAAATAAAAGTACACAATATTAATAAGCCCTGCAATCTTTCCTTGTGGTTTCATGTCATTGCTCTTGTTCAGGAAAGTCTTTTCACCCCAAATTGTAAAAATAAAAAAAAATTCCTATGTATTTTCTTTCAATACTTTAAGAATACTTTTAAAAATTGTTTCTGAAATCCATCTAAGATGTTTTATTGTATGTATGGTTTAAGAATGTAAATTTAGGCTTTTCTTCATATATAACCAATTATCCCAATAGCATAATGTCTGGTTTCAGCAACATAAATGTTATTCCTACATTTTCATTTGTCTGTGGGCTCTGTCTTATTTAATTATTTGCCCTCTTCTGTACTCACTGCTAGCACTTTATATACTTGCAGCATCCTCAGTTATTTTTCTTATATCTATGAAATACATCTTATAGCTATGAAATTATCTAAAATATTCTTTTAAAAAGTAGAAATAATACTAAAAAATTAGTTAATCAAGTGGTAAGAAAACCGGAAATTAATACTAAAGTCAGAAAACAAACCAAAACACTCCCCCTAGAAAGACAAAAAAATAGTAGAAAGATTATGCCCAACTGCTAGCTCCCTAGGGAGCCACTTTTAACTTTATTATTGTTTTTTAGAGTATATCTCTACATGATACAAACAAAGTTCAATTTATTGCTCTATATTGACCTTAAGTATTATTTTCTGTTTCCTAATCAGTTTGCTTCAACCCTCCATATCTCCTTTCCCTCATTTCAATATATTCATATCACCATTTTTAGCTACTTTGTTGATTATTTTGGAATTTTAAATAATATAATCTATTCCTTAATTTTTGTGCCATTCATTATAGACACAATCTCTTAAATCCTGACTCTAAAAGAGTATTAGCAATTCTAGAATTCACCCCTTCATCTTCGACAGCTTTTAGTTCTTAATATTTTCCTTTGGCTTAATAGATGTTTCTAATTCAAATATTAAGCACAATTATAACTGTTTATATTGCTAACTACAGATCAAAGTAGGTAATAGTAATATGTTTTATTTCTTGTACTGCTTTTTTTTTCAAAGTGTTTTGGCTAGTTCTTTTCCTTTTACAATAATTGTTTTTATTAACATCCTATAATTCACCCAATATTCATAGACTGATATCAGATGTGTGAAACCTCTCTTTTCCTTGATAACACGTTTTGGAATCTCTGCCACCATGTGAATACTGCTCCCATGTGAGTCCAGTGCCCACTGGACCTATTGTTCATCCCAGAATTTTTCCTTGGATTATACTCATTGACTTTCAAATTTCAAAACAGACTGGTGTAACTGGGGTAAACAACACTTGGCCATGGTGTATAATTCTTTACATAACCTTGTTGGATTCAGTTTGCTATTTTGAGAACTTTTATATCTATGTTCATCAGGGGTATTGATTTGTAGTTTTCTTGTATACCTTTGTTTGCTTTTGGAATCAAAATAATGCTGGACTGATAAGTTGAATTAGGCAGTATTCCCTCTGCTTATATCCTATGAAAGAAATTGTAGAGACCGGGTATAATTTCTTCCTTAAATGTTGGGTAGAATTCACCAGTAAAACCATCTGGGTCCGGTGCTTTCTGTTTTGGAAGGTTATTGTTGTTGTTGTTGTTAGTATTATTATTATTATTATCTTCACCTGGGGACATTTTTTCATTGCTTTTAGAAAGAGAGAAAAGAAGTGGAAAAGAGATAAAAAGAAATATCAATGCGAGGGAGAAACATTGATTGGCTGCATCCCATTCATGATGGATCATATGCACCCAGATCAGGGATCAGACCTGCAGCCCAGACATGTGCCTTGAGTGGGGATTGGAATCTGCAGCCTTTCAGTTACCAGTCAATGCTCCAACCAACTGCGCCACATCAGACAGAGTGGAAGGTTATTAATTGTTGATTCAATTATTTCATAGATATTGGCCTATTCAGATTGCCTATTTCTTATATGTGTTTTGGCAGCTTATGTCTTTTAAGGGATTAGTGTATTTTATCTAGGTTATCAAACTGGAATTCAAAGTATTTTTTTATTATTATTTTAATATCCATAAAATTTATGGACATTTAATATCTCCTCTTTTATTTCCAATATTAGTAACTTGTCTTCTTTTTTTCTTAGTTGCTCTGGATACTGATTTATCTATTTTATCGATATTTTCAAAGAGCTGGCTTTTGATTTTATTGATTTTTCTATTGATTTTCTATTTTTAATTTTATTAATTTCTGTTCTAGTTATTACTATTTATTTTTTTCTACTTGCTTTGGATTTAATTTGCTTTTCTTTTTCTAGTTTCCTAAAGTGAACAATTAGAATATTGATTTTAAATCTTTTTCTTTTCTAATAGATGCATTTTTATACTGAAAAATTTACTCCAAGCCAGCCTTTTGCTGCATGTCACACAATTTGACATATTGTGTTTTTATTTTCATTTAATTTCAAATCCAGATTCTTCTTTGATACATGTGTTATTTAGAAGTGTGGTGTTTAATCTCACATGTTTTGGCTTATTCCATTTATCTCTCTGTTATTAATTTCTGACTTAATCCCATTGAGGTCTGAGAATAGACATTGCATAATTTCTATTCTTTTAAATATGTTAGTGTGTGTTTTAGGGCCCAGGATGTGGTCTATCTTGGTGAATACTCCATGTGAGCTTGAGAAGAATGTGCATTGTGGTCTTGTTGGATGAAGTAGTCAATAAATATGAATATTTCCCTTGACTGATGGTGTTGTTGAATTCAACTATGTCCTTACTAATTTTCTGCATGCTGAATCCATCAATTTCTGAGAAAGGGATGTTAAAGTCTCCGATTATAAGAATAGATTCATCTATTTCTCTTTGCAATTATATTAGTTTTTGCCTCACATAGTTTTATACTCTTTTTTGGATGCATACATGATTAATGATTGTTCTGTTCTAGAGAATTCACCCTTTGATTATATAATGCCCTTCTTTATTTCTAATAACTTTCTCACTTTGAAGTCTGCCCTGTGTGAAATTAATGTAACTATTCTTGCTTCCTTTTGATTAGTGTTAGCATAGTATTCTTTATCCACTTACTTTTAATCTCTACATGTTTTTAATTTAAAGTGGGTTTCTTGTGGAAACCTTTGGGTTTTGTTTTTAGATCTACCTTGTCAATTTCTCTCTCCTGATGTTAGATATAGACCATTGACTTTCACAGTGATTACTGATATAGTTGGATTAATATCTACCAAATTCATTACTGTTTTCTTGTTGTTGCCCTTGTTCTTCATTCCTATTTTTTGTGTTCCACTCTTTTTCTGACTTTTATGGTTTTAACTGAGTATTTTATATGATTTCATGTGAACTTTTTCAATATATCAGTTATATTCCCATTTTTTAAAAAATTATGGGTTACCCTAGAGTATGCAAGATACTTGTACATTTTCAGATAATCCAAGTCTACTTTCAAATAATACTATACAACTTCATAGGTGGTGTATCTTTTAACAAAATAATCTTGCTTCTCCTGTTCCTCTGTCATTGTTGTCATTTATTCTATTTACACATAGGCATAAGCATACATAATCAAATATATTGTTGGTATTATTATTTGAGCAAACTGTTTCTAGATTTATTATAAATAATAAAATAAAAGCTTTTTAAAAATCTTGTTTCCTTTTCAACTGTCTTCTTTCTTTGTATAGATACTAGTTCTTTAACCTGTATCTTCTGGCAACAAATTCTCTTGTTTTTTGTGTGTTTGAGAAAGTCTTTTTTCAGATTTCCTTTTGAATGATAACTTTTCAGGTTACAAAATTAAAAGTAGATGATTTTTCTCTTAACATTTTAGCTATTTCATTCCACTCTCTTCCTGCTTGGTTTCTGAGGAAAACCAGGATGCAATTCTTATCTTGCTCCTCTATATTTAAGGTGCTTATTTTCTGCTTTCTTTCAGGATTTTTTCTTTGATTTTTAGAAAATCTTTGATTTTCTAAAATTTGACAATGATATGCCTAGGTGTATTTGGAGGGAGAGGAACACTAATTTTGCTTGGTGTTTTCTTAATCCCTTCACCTTCTTTCATCCAGTTCCCCAAACCCCTCCCCTCTGACAGCTGTCAGTCTGTTCCATGTATCCATGCATCCATACCTCTGTTTCTGTTTTATTTGGCAGTTTATTTTGTTCATCAGATTCCACATACAAGTGAGATCATATGGTATTTGACTTTCTCTGACTGGTTTATTTCACTTAGCATAATAATCTCCAGGTCCATCCATACTGTCACAAAAGGTAAGATTTCCTTTTTTTTATGACCGAGTAGTGTTCCATTGTGTGAATATACCACAGCTTTTTTATCCACTAATCTACTTATGGGTACATAGGCTATTTCCAGATCTTGGTTATTGTAAATAATGCTCTGTATTTTCATTTGCTCTGTATTTGTTTATTTAATTGTGTTGCATGAAGTTGCATATAATATATATGATAATATAATCATTAAATGTCTGATATTAATAGCCTAAGGTTAATTAATCTAAAGATATCTCACCTTTCTTATTGATGTTGGCCATTTATTTCTCTTTTGTACTTAATCAGTTTTATAAGAGGGTTATCATTTTTATTAATCTTTCTAAAGAATCAATATTTGGCTTTCTTGATTTTCTGTGCTATCTGCTTGTTTTCTATACGAAATGATTTATGCTCTTACCTATGTATTTATTCCCTTTACTTACTGTCTTTGTTCATTTTGCCCTTTTATTGTAACTTTTTGAGAAGGAGGATTAGATGTTATTTTTTAACAAAAGAATTAAAAACTACAATTTTCCTTTATAGCACTTGATTATCAACATTTTCCAAGTTTTTATACATTGCCTTTTTAAAATTATTTGCTTTATAGTATCTCCTATTTTTTCTTAGTTTACCATGACTCTTAGATTATTAAGAATTGCATTGTTTAAGTATTTGAGAATTTTTAGATATATTTGGTTATTTACTTCTAATTAGATTATTTTAAGTATATTAAATTTTAGACTTTTAACCCTTGGGACTTTATCGAGACTTGGTTTATGGTTCAGCACATGGACCATCTGGGTATGTCATATGTACTTGACAAAAATGTGATGGCTACCAGAGTTGAAAATAATGTACATTAAACTGGGTTATAGTCTGGTAGTTTCTTACAAAGCTAAACATGTTCTTAGGACATAACTCACATAACTTAGCAGTTGTGCTCCTTGGTATTTACCCAAAGGAGTTGGAAAGTTATGTGCACACAAAACCTGTACATGGATGTTTATAGCAGCTTTATTTGTATTTGCCAAAACTTGGAAGCAACCAGGACAACCTTTGGTAGGTGCATGGATAAACAAACTGTGGCACATCCAGATTGTGGATTATTATTAAATGTTGAAGGAACTGACCTATCAAACAATGAAGAGACATAGAGGAAACATATGCGTATTACTAAGTGAAAGAAGCCAATCTATAAAGGTTACATTCTATATCATTCCAACAAAATGACATTCTCTGAAAGGCAAATTAGGGACAGTAAAAATATCAGCGATTAACAGAGTTCAGAGGTGGGGGCAGGAGAGAAATGAATAGACAGGTCTCAGAAGATTTTTAGGAGAGTGAAAATGGTATGATATAATGATGACTATATACCAATACATTTTGTCTAATCCCATAGAATTTACATATCCATAGAATTCTAAAGTGTATAAACTCTGGGTGATTTTGATGTGTCAGTGTAGGTTCATTTGTGGTTAAAAAAAAAGAAAAGTACCATTCTGGTGAGTGATGTTGATAAATGGGGAAGTGTGTATGTGTGGGGCAGGGGTATTATGGGAAATCTCTGTAGTTTCCACTTAATTTTGTTGTAAATCTAAAACTTCTCTAAAAATAGTCCTAAAAATAAGAAATTGGTTCATAATGGTTGGAAGTACCCTAATCTTTTACAACCTTTTATTTTTCCCTATTTTTCTACTAATCATTGAGAGAGCAGTGTTAAAATTTTCAAGTATGAGAGATTTGTCTATTTTTTTCCATAAGTCAGTTAGTTGATGAAAAGTGGTTAGATTGTAGGTATATTTTAAATACATAATCCATAAAATTTGGAGATGGCATTTACTGAGTTGTGGAAGACTACTATATGGTATTTTATGTTATCAGTAAATCCAAAAGATAAAGTGATTTAAACTGTTTGTAGATAACATATGAGGACAATGTGAAAAGTAACCGAAATTTAAAAATTTGAGGGACCGAAGTTTTAGAAGAATTACCTAAGTTAATTTACCACCCCTGTGACTGGACTCAAAATAGAATTTTCCTAGAAATCTTTATTCATTAACTACCTTTGTGAAAATCTCTTTAGCATTTATATATTCAGCTAGAAATGTATCATTCAACTTGTTGACATGTTAGTTTGATTTACTTTTATACTGTTTTCTATTTGACTTGACCTAAATCCATTTTAAATGTTAAAGCAGAGTGAAAGACTCAACTACAGAATACCCACCCAAAGCGATAATCAGCTGTTACTAATACATTTCCAGTAACAAGAATGCATTCTCCCTCGAAACAGCTAATTTCTTTATTGATCTAAATAAAACAAGTAAAATAAGTTAAAAAATACTCAACAATAACTGAATATATGTCTTAATTTGTACAGTTAATCAGAATGCAGATACCCATAATTTTCAGAAACTACTACATGTATACAAAATCTGACTCACAAATAGATAACCATAGGCACTACAATTCGCTCTGTATGTCTTTCAGGGATCCTACACCTACACACATATGTACATGTAAAAACTAACAGACTTGAATATTAAAATCTTGTATCTGGTACAAATAGACAGGATTTATCTAATGGTAGATCAGCAAGTGATCAAGATTCAACTAAAATTTAACTAAGAATTTGTGAACCAAAACATGAGTGAATGAATGAATGAATGAATGAATGAATGAATTCCATATTGACTCACTTAGCTTACAAGTTGTTTGGTAAATCTGATGTGGGTCCCAATTGATCACTTAGACTACAAGGACTACAAATAAGGGAGGTATGGTTTTCCAGAGAAATGTTCATTTTACATTTGTTCTATTGTTAGAGGAACAGTGAATGGACAAAAAATTACCATAAATGTCCATTAAAGTGAACAAGAATTTGTAATAAGCAATGGATGAAAAACTAATTTCAATAACAGGGTGTAATAAGACCCTTTGTAATAGGGCCTTGTTCCACATTGGTCCCCAGCGGCCTTGAAAAAGCAGCAGAAGCAACAGTGGTGGCCATACCCTTGCTCTCCTATTACTTTATTGAGATGGGAACCAGAATTTTAGATGGAAATAAAGAAGTAAATTCAAGTCACACAGCTTAACTTGTGCTTTCTGGGATATAAATAGCATTCTATTACTTTTGTTACATAACTGACATATATATTCTGCATCTGTAAAAATGCTATTTAGTGACTGTTTTATTATGCAATACCATATAACATATAACTTGGTGTATTATTTCTATATGACCAGATGCTCCCAGTATAACAACTGCCATTGGCGAGTTATCTGCTATCAATTGTATAATGGTGTGAAAACAATTTTAGTAAGTAGTTCTTATCTGTTATGAAAATTTATATTACTTCTTTTCCTTTTACAAAAATACTGATTCCATTAAACTAACACCATGATCCACTGGCTCAAGATTAAATATTTAGTATTAGTTTATTTTTATTGTTCTATAAAACAATTCTGTTTTTTCTTAGTATAGGTCATTTTATTTCATAATAATCTTATTTAAATAAGCAGTCTGTCTTGTACCAGCATGGAATGGCAGTCTCTAAGCATATCTCATGGTTCCTTGGTGGGATGGTCACTTAATGATCAAATTAGAGCTCACTCAACCAGATCTGTGGTAACAACAGTTACTAGCTGCAGTTAGTTCTTCTTTTCAGATTTACAGAGCATCCAGGTGGAGTTCATTACTGTGAATCACCCAGCATGGTCCCCTGGCAGCAGATTAAGAAAACAGTCTAAATTAGAGATGGCTGCACTGCTAAACTTATTCCTCGTTCAAAATGTAAGGCCCCCTATGCTTACCCCATACATCTTATCTGCAGCAACCTTCTATCCAGGGAGGTCTCTATTACTATCGCTGCTGTATTGGTACAATACCTAAAATATTTATGAATCTGAAAGCTGAAAAATTACAGATTTGCTGTTAATACATTCCACAGCTGCATGTTCTTGGTTTGCAAATTTATAACTGGGAATTTACTACTAACAAATTCCAGCTTTGAACAATTGTATGTATTTCAGTTGCCCGATCTCTGTTACTCTCACTCCCCAGGCTGGGATGGCTGCAATGGTGGTACAACCTCTGGGGAAGGAGGGAGGAGGGATGGATAGAACTGTATGCCATCAGTCACCAACAGCCCCTCTGGCTGATTAAGTAGCAGGTGTTAATAGGAACCCAGGGGAGTGCTCTCCAGTTCCGTTTAGCTGGAATGATAGTGACATGATTCAAGGCCTGCAGGGTTTGGAGCCCTTTTAGGAAGGGGGAAGGGAAGTGGACTTGTAAAGTGACGAATAATAGAAGGGTGTGTTGTTTCGAAAGGCATCTCCTATGCTTGAAAGATACTCAGTTTTTGAAGATTTGAAAAATGAAAATTCTAATAAAGATGTGCCAGGCATTAAAAAGAAGGAAAGAGGAAGTACTCTAGCCTTTAATACACTGCTCACTCTTTATAACTTTAGTTTTATTGAAGGTTTATTATAACAAATATTATTAGATTTAATTCTTGTTTGGGACAGGTATTTCCTATGTAAATAACCAAAAAAATTTGATGTTATGGAAATATTGCAAAGAATGCAATATCCCTTACAAAATTGCTAAACATATGCTTATACATAAAATATACAAAAATCAATGGACCTGATTGATAATATAGGTCAGTGATAATTATTAAATTATGGTAAACTGCAGATTTTGTTTATCTGCAAGATTAATTTGAATCTTTCCTCTGTCTTAGAGGAGTTTTTTTTAAATGTGGTTTTTAAATCTGATATATGCAAAATTAAAATATTTTAAGGACTTTATTGGTATATTAGTACCCCACAAAGACTGTTATACTTCCTTCTGTTCATTAAATATCACCCTCTATTACTTGACTGTTAACAACATTGTTCAGTTTTTGTACTTACAGATAAATTTTATACTTTAAAGAATACATTATATATTCTTTTGTGCCTAGTTTATTTTACCTAACACAGTTGTGAGATTAATGGATATCACTGCATGCAGTGCTGATTTATTATTATTTTTGTATAGTATGTAATGGAAAGATCTGCGATAATTTATATATTATAAGATTGATGGTTACTGAGTCCTTCCCAAATGCATATTAAGTATAATGTCCATGCGAGCAGTCCAATACACGTCTTTTGGTGAGGAGGTGAGGATGTGTACACGTTGCTAATCGGTATAGACCTAGGAGTGGAATTGCTGGATTATCAGGTATGAGGATCTTCAACTTTAGTAAATGTTGGCAAAGACTTTATTACCAATATTTGAAAGTTCTGGTTGTTCCACATTCTCCCAAACATTGTTTTCTTTCTCTTTAATTTTAGCAATCCTTCATGGTTTTAATTTGCCTTTGGCTAATAATGAACAAAATTGATCACTGTTTCTTATATGTATTGGACACTTGGATATCTCCTAATGAAGTGTTTGTTCAAGTCCTTTTTCCATTTTTATCAGCTTTTTAAAATTTCTTTATTGAATTCTTTATATATTCTGGATACAAGTCTTTCTTGGACATAGGAATTGAGGCTGTTTTCTCTCAATCAAGACTTGCCTTGTCATATTCTTAATGATATCGTTTCTTTGAAAATAACATATTAATTTGAATATAGTCAATTTATCACTATTTTTTTAGGGTTAATGCAATTCTGATTCTGGTAATATCCAAATAAATTAACTTTTAACTGAGAATAACTGAAGAATTTTAGAAAAATATAAAATGTATATTTAAGGCTTTGGAAAGTGACTGAAACCAGATAGAATCTGGAAGAGTCAACCCATAAAAATTAGGAACTTCACTGAGTAACATTCACATGTTAGCTCTAGCCTGTGCCAGCCTCTGGTCCACAGAGCATGGAACTACTGAAGCAGAAATCCACATCTTAGTAGTTTGAGGACTCAGAAAATAGAATTTAGGGCTTCTAGAGTGAGTGGAAAGTGAGGAGAAATCCCAGAAAGAAAGGAGACACAAGGGGGGAAATAATAATCTCCTTGTAAATTCTACCTCTGCCCTTGGCTGACTTCTGAACTAAGTGTGTTGCTTAGTGGAGGCCGTAAGGAGCCCTGCAGAGGGTGGCAGCTAAAAGGCTGAGGTGAGGAAGGTCCAACTGTTACCCACTGGCAGGAAAAAAGGATCTTGAAGTTTTAGTCCAGTCAAGTTAACAGATTTTGGAGGAAGATAAAAGAAGTTAGAATGTCGACAAACCAAAAAAAATAAAAAATAAAAATAAAAGTAAAATTAAAAAAATAAAATAAAATGAGGTGGCATGTGAGAAGTAGAAAAATGTGACCTGTAGTCAAGAAAACATAAATCAGAGACAAAATGATGGGTGTTATAATGATCAGAATAAGGTTTTAAAGCAGTTATAAATATGTCCAAGGAAATAGAGAAAAATTTGTTTATAAGGATTGCAAAGATAGGAAACATCAAGAAATAAATCAAATATGTGAAAAAAGTTTAAATAGATATTCTAGAACTTAAAATTATATTATATGTATTTTTAAAATAATTCAACTTAAAAGTGATTGGAGCTAGAAAATGAAAGGGTGAGCAAAGTTGAAGCTAGATTAATGGAAATCATTTTCCTCCAAGAAGAAGGAGATCATAAGATGAATAAAAAAGTTAATGGAACCCACTGTCTTATTGGACAATATCATATGGTTTAGCACACATGTAATTAGTGTCACAAGGAGAGAAGGTAGAGTATAGGTCATAAATATCCTTTTAAGAAATAATAGCTAAAAATTTCCCAAATTAAGGGAAAAAACGTAAATCTAATGATCCAAGAATTTCAGCCAATGCAGCAAGAAAAATAAGAGAAAAGCCACACTGAGGCACATCATGGAAAGCCATGAATGATGGCTGATTTCATCTTAGAAAAGTATTAAGGCCTGTAGATAAGTGACAACTATAAAGTGCTGAAAGAAAAAAAAATTAAAATTCTATAGCCAGTGAAAATAATCTTCAAAAATGAAGGTCAGTCTAATAGTCCCCTACTGCTATTTTTATAATTACCACAAACTCAGCGGTTTCAACAAAAAAATTTTCAGCTTTAACAGTTCTGGAAGTCATTGTAAATTTGCTACTATATATTTAACATTTGATAGTACTACAAATTATAGCACATTAAATTTTAATTTTGATCTATGGAAATATAACATTTTTGTATATTGGACTTATATTCAACTGCCATACTAAATTCACTATTAATTTGGACAGTTTATAGATTCATTTGGATGTTCCAAGCTAACTAGTGTATTACCACAAATGATAAAAATTTCACTTCTTTATTTCTAATTTTTATGTTCTTTTATTTTTTCTTAACTAATTGCACTGGTATATTGATAGTTATAATGCTGAGTACTAGTGATGATATCAGGGATCCTTGTCTTATACCAGACCTCAGTGGTACACTAGAAATTTAAAATGATGTTCTTTATCAGTTTATATCCTTTTCTGCTATCTTCAATATCTCAATCATGTAATGAGTCTGTTTCTTATTGTCTGGTTTTATTTTATTTTTTTACTTGAGTAGCAAATTATCTTTATATTTTACATTTATGGTGATTTTTGGATGTATGCTAGATTTTGTGTTTAAGTTAACCTTGTGGTTCTGATGATATCTTTCACCATGGAGTTTTCCCTTTTCTTCTCTGAGAGAAAGTTAGGGTGAGGGAATTGATCACATCGATCTAATTAGTGATTAAGGCAGTTGAGGATATTTTGCAGGTTTAGTAAGACTTGGTTTTCCTACGGTCAGTTTCTAATCCTAGAATGTGACCTTTAGAGCTTTCAAGAGAGTACCAAAGGGATGGCTTCACTCAGCCCCGAAAGAGTACTGGAGAGTGAGCTCTGACCTTTAGACTTCTCGGCATAGTCCTCCATCCTCGAACCCTAAGATGTTTCAAATCTGGTATATATCTTGGGAGTGCACACCCTGTGCTTGAAACTTGCCTCTACCCCAGACACTTTTGTTTTTTAAGCACTTGTTACTGTGGGAGAGCTACTCATTTTAGAAATTGTGTTCTGGCTTTCCTGCATATTGTGCTTTCCCCAAAATCCAGGTGGCTACCAAAGCTTCATGCAGCAAAGACTTGGTTGGTTTTGCTTTCCACCAGTAGAGGCTTATTGCTTGAACTAATCACAGCCTTTCACTCAAGGTTAAAATTACTAAATACCTTCAGGGAAAATATGGTTCTGGAAGTCAGTTTGCCTCTGAACGGTTCTCTGTTCTCTGGAATTTTATTCATCTAGCTTGGTGGTAATCACATCTCTGTGGTGTCTCTAAATATTATTCAATAATTTGTAATTTAACTGGCTTTTGCAGTAGAGCATTGTCCTGCTATGATTTGCAATATCATATCCAAGGACAGTTAAAGTAGTTTATTTATCAGGTCTATGTAAATGCTGTGTCTTCATTCATCTCCCAGATAATAGAGGTACTTCCCATGGAACTTTAAATCACCAGCGTGCTAGTCATTGTTTAACCTGCTTTCCAACGAGGAAGGGTAGAATGGGGTGGGGGAGGGGTTGATGAAGGAAGCACAGAATTGTAGGTCTGCTCATTCCCGTAGTGTAAATTCTTCAATCCTGACTAATTTCAAGCTATCCCCATGATATTACTGAATGCAGAGTTAGGAAATGGTGCACAGTCCTACTTAAGTCAATGCATAGAGTTGCAAAATGTTAAAATGATTACTGTAACAAATAAGGGTTGAAACCATAATTTGCCTTTATATTATTTTGAAATTTAGTCACATTGACCCCTTAATTGGAAATAAGCTTTTTAATAAAAAGAAACTCAAGCTATGGATTTATGTGAAGTAAATTAAATATTGAAAGAGTAAGAATATTGTTGATCATTGGTATCTATTGTTTTATAGGTATTATTTCTCATCACCATAATTATCTTAATTGATTGTCCATTAATAAGATGGTTACAGCAATAACCACTAAATGAAGTTTATATAAATGAAAATAGGATGTTTCAGACATTTTATCTTGAATCATTTGTTATAAGTAGCAAGAATTATAGTAATGTGTCAAAGATATTTTGAATTTAAGAGTATTGTAATTAAATTATAACAGAATGCTATAAAAGTAAGCAAAACAATTTTTACAAAAGAAGACTGGGTGGCATTCCAAAAGACCACAAAATTAATTAATGTGTTACAGAATATTGTGAAGTTCTATTCCTGTGGTTCCATAATTAGAGAATAAGACCCATTGGTTTAGAAGAGAAGCCAAGTAACCTACATTTAAGGAGAAAAAAGTAATTTGTTTCTGAGTAGCCCTTCTAGAGTTTTAGCAGGCAGCAGAACTGACTGAAAAAATGTCAGGTAAACCTGAAACAGAAGGAAGCAAGGAAGGGAAAGGAAGGCAAAAAGAAAGGAAGGAGGGAGGGAAGAAAGACTAAAGAAGAGAAAGGAGGGGAAAGGGAGAAGAAACAAAAGGGAAGGGAAGGAAAGGAGTTACATAGTTCAGCACTAGAGGGCCTAGAGAAGAGAATTGCTTGGGTGGGGGCAATTGGATACACAAACAAGTCCAAGGATGGGCCCACTAAAGAAGCCCTGTTACTACCACCTTCTGGAAGCTACAGCCTGCTCCCTAGCATAGGGTATGTTGCTGGGCTGTACCTGAGGGCCACGGAATTGAGGAACCTAAGTCACATGCCCCATCCTATCTGACAACAAAGCCAGGAAACTGTGTATCTGACTTTTTATCTTTTGAGATGAGAATTTGCTTCATTCGGTTGAGAAATTTCACAAACAAAATAGGTTTCCAATGCTGAATGGGCAAAAAGGAGTACAAATATAACTTACATCATATTTAAATTTCTAGTTTATAAAACAAAGATAGTTGAATTACTATAAATGCATGGCATTAAATTAAGAAAACATCTATTTGAGTGACCATACATGTTCTTTAATACTTACTCTGTGCTGTAGCTACAGGAATTCTTGCATTTTACTCATATTCCCTGAGCTATCAATTTGTAGTTATAAAGTGCTAAAAAAATTTTGCTATCCTCTGTGATGACTGACTTCGTTGACTTTTTTTAATAGAATAGTCCATCTTGACATCATTCAACTTGGTGCTCTTCATTTATTAAATGTACAACTGTCTATTCTGCTTGGCCCCTGAAAGGCAAAACTAATTAATAGAGGTGTTAAAACAAGTCAAACATTATTCTTTAAAACTTTCCAGTTTCCACAGATAATTAATTCCATCATTCAGTTGAATCTTAGGAAAAATGTCATGTTTTACTCAGTCTGGACATTTCCAGAATACTTACTCAGCGTTATGTCCCCTTGCCCAGTGATGCTCTATCTATTCCCATACCATACCACCTCCACTCCCTGACTCAGCTTTCGTGTACTTTTCATGTCTCAGCCCAAGTTTTACTGCCTCTAACACTCATGGTAAATATGCTTATGGAGCTCTATGACAGTGTTTTATAACACTTACTCTGATGGTAATTTTATGACTATTTTTGCATTTATTTTATAATACCTCCACCAAACAGACTGATAATTCCAAGTGATCAAAGGATTATACCTTTGACCTCATTTTCTATAACAAGCAGAATACCTGGCATGTAGTAGGGACCCAATACATAATGTTGAATGGGTGAATGAATGAAAAGTAAGCATAGAGGCAGTTCAATTCCAATAAAAATGAAAATTTATCAATAAAAATATGTTGAATAATTAAATGAATTAGGTATACTTATCACATATTATTATAATTACCCATCAACTTTTTTTTTCATATCAACTCAGTGGTTTTGTTGTACAAAATTCTTGGCTGGTAGATATAATTCCTAATATTATCATCACCAGACAGATGAGAAAATTGAGAGTTTAAAAACTGGGATGACTTTTCAAGAACTATTTATCAAACTAGTGACCAAAGGACTTGTATTAATTAACACTAAAACTTGTACTAAGTTCAGTGTTCGAAGATCTGAAAAAAAAGGAAAGTTCCTTTCTCTTTGTGGAGAAGTAGTACAGTATGATAGACTCTTAGGTTTACAAATGGCTAGTAGCTTCTTACGAATACCTCCTACATGTGTGGTTAAACAATATTAATATTTGTTATGTTAAACTAAACTACTAATTTAATAAACTTTGTCATAACTCTGTTGGTATGTGGGCAAGAAGTCTCACTCCCACACAATGTTTGGCAACAAAGCTCCTAGAGTACATATATATTTATGGGTAATTTATGGAAACTCCAAAGGAGTCTCTGCAACCTTTATAGAGGATTTTTGTTATCAATAAATCATCAGGATATTTTGAGTGTGTTGTGGTTTTCAACAATTGTTACTCTAGCAAACAATCATAAACTATTGTAGATTTATCTTCATCATTATACAGTTTGTTTGTTGGATTGTTGTTTGAGAGAACACCACCTTTTGGAATGACTGATATGTAGTGATTTTCTTAGATTACCACAATTGGAGCTTATTATTCAAACTTTACCTATCAATTCAATAAATGCATTAATTTAAAATGTTTATCCTAGATCATTCAGTAGGCCTAGAGCTTATATTTATAACTTATTTGTAACATAAACATTCATAAAATATTCTATTTTATGTTGTCCAAGGACAGTTAGAGGACTAATAATATAACATATGGTGCACATGAAATTCAAATAAGAATTGTCATAAGCCTGTTTTTAAGGCAAATGATGGTGAGTGCATTATCCATTGCCTCAAGAGGCTTGTCTTTATTATCTCAGACATTTTAAATCTCTTCAAAAAAGTGAGATTTTTTTGCCTTCCTAACTCAGGTAAAAATCTTTTGAGATCCACGATACTAAACAAATAATCCCAGTCAGAGTTTTAACATAATTTTGTACTAAAATCAGCTGGTTTTCTCTTTCAGTAATTTATCATTAATAACAAAATAATGACTTAAAAATGACTTTTATTTCACTTAACATAATACTCTCCAGTTCCATCCATACTGTTGTGAAGGGTAGGAGTTTCTTCTTTCCTTCTGCTGCATAGTATTCCATTGTGTTAAATGTACCACTGGTTTTTGATCCACTCATTTGCTGTTGGGCATTTAGGTTGCTTCCAATTCTTGGCTATTGTGCTGCTATGAACATTGGGGTGCATAGGTTCTTTTGAATTGGTGTATGGGATTCTTAGGGTATAATCCCAGCAGTGGAATTTCTGGGTCAAGAGGAAGTTCCATTTTTAATTTTTTGAGGTACCTCCATACTGTTTTCCACAGTGGTTGCACCGGTCTGCATTCCCACCAATGGTGCAAAAGGGTTCCCTTTTATCCATATCCTCACCAGCACTTGTTGTGCATTGATTTATTGATAACAGCTATTCTGTCAGGTGTGAGGTGATCTCCCATTGTGGTTTTAATTTGCATTTCTCTGATGATTAGTGACATTGAGCATCTTTTCATATGTTTATTTTCCATCTGTATGTCCTCTTTGGAAAAGTGTTTATTTGGGTCCTTTGCCCACTTTTTAATTGGATTGTTTGTTTGTTTTGGTGTTGAGTTTTGTAAGTTCTTTATAAATTTTGCATATTAACCCCTTATCATATGTATCGGCAAACATGTTCTGCAATTCTTTGTGTTGCTGTCTTTTTATTTTGCTGATGGTCTCCTTTGCTGTGCAAAAACTTTTTAGTTTGATGTAGTCCCATTTATTTATTTTTTTCTTTTGTTTTCCTTGCCTCGGGAGATATATGTGATGAAATATGCCTATGAGCAATGTCCAAGATTTTACTACCTATGTTTTCTTCTAGGATTTTTACGGGTTTTTAGTCTAATATTTAAATCTTTAATCCATTTTGAATTTATTCTTGTGTGTGTTGTAAAAAGGTAGTCTAGTTTCATTTTTCTGCATGTATCTGTCTAATTTTCCCAACATCATTTATTGAATAGACTATGTTAGCCCATTGTATATGCTTGTTTTCTCTATTAAATATTAATTGACTGTAGAGGTGTGGGGTTTTTTCTGGGCTCTCTATTCTGTTCCATTGATCTGTGTGTCTGTTTTTATGCAAATACCATGCTGTTTTTATTATGATGGTCTTACAGTATAGTTTGATATTAAGTAGTGTGACTCTTCCAACTCTGTTCTTCTTTCTCAGAATCGCTGTTGCTATGTGAGACATTTTGTGCTTTCATGTATTTTTTTAAATTATATTTTATTGATTATGCTATTACTGTTGTCCTGATTTTTCCCCTTTGTTCCCCTCCATCCAGCAACTCCCACTCCCTGAGGCAATCCTCTCATCATTGTTCATGTCCATGGGTCATGCGTGTAAGTTTCTTGGCAACTCTATCCTATCCTATACTTTACATCCCCATGGCTATTCTGTGTCTACCTATTTTTACTTCTTAATCTCCTTACCTCTTCACCCGTTCTCCCCTCCCCCCTCCCCCCTGGCAACCTTCTAATAATTTTCTTTTCTCTTGTTTCTAAAAGTCTCTCTTTATCTTTATCCTTCGGCCTTTTAATAATGATGTATCTTAAAGTGGGTCTCTTTGCATCCACCGTAATTGAGACTCTCTGTGCTTCCTAGACTTGCATGTCTATTTCATTCACCAAATTAGGGAAGCTTTCTTTCATTATTTTTTTCAGCTAGATTTCCAATTTCTTGCTTCTTCTCTTCTCCTTCTGGTACCCCTATGAGGTGAATGTTGGACCTCTTAAAGTTATCCCAGAAGCTATTTATACTATCCTCATTTTTTTTTTAATTCTTTTTTCTTTTTGCTGTTCTGCATGGTTGTTTTTTGGTTCTTTATGTTCCAAATCATTGATTGATTCTCAGCTTCATCCATTCTACTGTTGTTTCCCTATAAATTGTTCTTTATTTCAATTAGTGTATCTTTCATTTCTGACTGGGTTTTTACTGCTACTGAGGTCCTCACTAAGTTCCTTGAGCATCCTTATAAACAGCATTTTGAACTCTGTATCTGATAGATTGCTTATCTCCATTTCATTTAGCTCCTTTTTCTGGAGTTTTGATCTGTTCTTTCATTTGGGCCATGTTTCATTGTCTCTTCATTTTGTCATCCTCCCTGTGTTTATTTCTACAGAGTCTCAGATATGGAACCAGCCTACTGACTCTGTGGGAGGGGGACTCAGCAAAGGGACAATGGCCTCTGCTTGCCCCAATACCAGACACTTCAGTCTGTCCCTGTATACCATTAGTGCCCTTCAAGCTGCTACCCAAGTGCTAGAACTCAGAGGGAGCGAGTCTGAGTAGGTGGGTCCATGTGCGTGTTCCCCACGAGGAAATGCTTAGGGCTCCAGCAGCCTCCTCCACCAACTCAATCCCCACTGGTTTTCACAGCTAGAAGTTGTGGGGACTTATTTTCCTGGCATTAGAAACGTGGGCTGGGAGGCCTGTTGTGGATCACGGTCTCCTCGCTCCTGAGGTATCCCTTCCGAATTTTTATCCACGTGGGTGTGTGGGGTCAGCCTATTCCATGTCCACAAGCTCTTCCTACTAGTCTGGATGGATGTGGTTTCTTCAATTCCATAGTTGTCAGATCTCCATTTAGCTCAATTTCTGAAGTTTGTGAGTGATGATTGTTCTATATTTTATTTGTAATTTTGATGTGGTTGTGCGAAGAGGTGAGCCACATCTGCTAATGTTGCCATGTTGACTGGAAGCCTCATATAAATTTTTAAAATATTTATTCTAGGTCTGTGAAATACAACATTGGAATCTTAATAAGAATTGTATTGAATATATAGATTGTTTTGGGGAGTTTGCACATTTTAATGATGTTAATTCTTCCTATCCATGAATACAGTATGTGTTCCACTTATTTGTATCTTCTTCAATTTCTTTCTTTAGTGTCATATAATTTTCCTAGTACAGGTCTTTTACATCCTTGGTTAAGTTTATTCCTAGACATTTTATTCTTTTTGAAGCAATTGTGCATGGTATTGTTTTCTTAACTTCTCATTCTGTTAGTTCTTTGTTGGCATTTAAAAATGCAATGGATTTTTGGACATTAATTTTATATCCTGCAACAGATTAAGCTTAAGCTGAATTCAGGCTTAATCAACTTACTTTTTCATCCTGAGATCAATATCAGTTTCTCGACATTTAAAGTAAGAAACACAAGATGAAAAGCTTTAGCATTCCTGAGGAAATGGGTAAATTCAAAGTTAACTTTCTTTACAAAGAACTTCCAGAGCCTCTAATAGCTCATGTGCCTTGTCACTTTCCAAGAAATGGAGACCAGGATGTGGTGGAATCTGATGGGAGGTAAAGTGAGAGATAAAAGGGTATTGAGAATCCAAAATAATCTGAATATGCTATTTGAGAATTGCAAGAGTGTGGTATACCATTTCTTTTGAAATGGCAGTCACTTTAAACATAGCCAACTTCTTTTCTTCCAGATATATAAATCATCAAGTTAAATTTAAAAACTTGTACCTTAATGGGTCTCAATAGTCCTCAGAGATCCAAAATCTTTAAAATATTTTTTATTGATATTTCATGCCTTAGAAAGCTTTCTGTAGCTTTTTTACAATTTTCCAAAAGTGCAGGTGGCCAAATCATTTCTTTTAGAAGTATGCAGATTACTGCTCCTCCAAACCTCTTCTCTCAATGGGACTAAATACATATCCATGCAAGGCAAGGGTGGTATTGAGTCAGAAAAATCTTGAAGGACCAAGAGACCAAAATAAACATGTTTTCAACTTTTCTGACATCTGGTACTCAACATAAAATAGCAATATTCAAAAATTGTTGAAAGATGCTTGTTTCAAAAACTTGATTCAAATAATTGCATACTAGTATCTACCAGTGCCATTGACATAGAGATATAGAGAAGATTGCTCACCAGTGTGTTCAATTTGACAAAGCAGTTCTTAAAATAATAATTTATTGTGGTATAATTTGACATAGTGATTCATTTAAAAATAGCTTTTGTTCATAACAAGAGGGCTCATCCCCCACCCTCCCCTGAATTGGAGAGTATATGGGACACTTTTTGTGGCAATAAGATAAAGCATTTAATATTGCTCAGTTCAATGATGTTCTTGTAATAGTTGTTCAGGATTGTAATATATTTAAAATTATACCATAATGAAAAATATCTTCTTTTTCCCCTTAAGGCAAAACTTTGTCTTAGCAAAAACTTAAAAATTCTAAGCTAGGACAATTTCATCAGCCTGAATGCTGAAAAAATGCTAAGGATTAGAGCAAATTTGCTAAGAAGTTCTCTTGTACATATTCAAGCAAATTGATTTTAGTTATTTGGCTTGTTAGTCATTCAGTCAACATTAATTGTATAAATATTTATTGTCCATGGTGTGCTAGACACTAGGCTAGATGGTAAAAAACAAGATAGCATTTATTGAACTTTTACTTTAGTGGGACGAAATGGACAATGAAAAAGAATTAATAATAAATCATGGTAACATCTCAGCAAATAAATTTTGTGGCCACCTTACATTGGGTGATCGGTGAAAGGTAACATTTAGGCTCAAATCTGAATGGTGCAAGAAGCCAGTTCTACAGATGTCAGTGAAGAGGCATGTCATGCAGAGTGAGAAGCTACACAAAGATCCTATGGCAGAAACTAGCTCGGAGGAATAGAAAGTCCAATGTGGCTGGAAACATGGGGGATGGAAAAGAGAAAAAAGTGGGGAAGAATTAAATGGGCATTATTTAAAATTAGATTAAGGAGTTTGTAAAATATTAAAGTATTTTAAGTGGTGAGTGATACTCTGCAGAACATTTATTGTAAGAGTACAACTTTTTGCAACGAAGCTATTGCAGTAGGCAGAGATGGTGGTGGAATTTACTAGTCTTGTGGGGTTGGAGTTGAGGGAAGTGGATTGTTTTTGAAAATGCTCTGGAAGTTGAGTCCACAGGGACTGGCTGTTAGATTGGATATTTAATGGGAAAATAAAATAATAAAATAAGTACAGAGTAGATAAAATAGCCTAAACATACTCAAATTGACTCAATTGTTTCTCCCAATTGTCTTAACCTATTTTGATGTTTTTAAAAATATGACCAAAATTTCTATCCAGTTTTCTGATACCCAATGAAAAACAAGAGGGAAAAGGGCACTTAAAAAGTCAGAACGTGGTGAGGAAGTCAAAAATAAATAAACAAAAGGTACATTAGGGTACTATGACTCTGGATTAAAAAACCTCCTTGTACTTAATTTATACTGATACTTGAAAATTCTAGTTGTCACACAATATAAGAAAAAGAAGCACCAGAATCAATCTCTAACACCTAGATCAAAATTCAAAGTGATAATATACAAAGAGTGTATTTCTTTGAACATCAGCTCCATCAGATGGTGAACAATATATCTGTGAAACATTGCATATTTGTAAAACATATATATGGATATATGAAAATATTACTATTAAGTAAGAAGTAATATTAACATTTAAAATGGAAAATTTCTGTGAGAAAAGCTGACATAATGCCCAAAGTACATAATTTATAATTATTATTACATTATGGAATAGCAAAATCATATTATGCCTTTACCTCCCAGGAATAATAGATCTTCAGGGAAACCATGTTATGGGTAAACAAATTAAATTTGCTCAAAAATAGAAAAGCTATCTTCTCTAGAAGTCACCTTATATAATTAGGTATTTAAACCACCAAGAGGTGGGAAATGAGGTCACTCTGTGAATTATTACTCAGGATTTTCAGACCTCTGTGGGATATTAAAACCAAGTAATAGTTTGTCATAAATATCAAGATTAAAAACCAGCTTAAGCAATAGAAGTATGTAGCACTTACCAATGTGCAATACCTAGAACTAAAATACAAAATGGAGAATGAGGGAGGAGGAGATTGACAAACTTTGCATGTATATGAATAAATACATTCACTCTTAAAATTTATAGCAAAGACCATGAAGGGTTATTGCTAAAGCTTGGGGTTATTTCAGTCTTTCCAGAAGTCTATTTTGTTTTCTTTGTTTGTTTAGTAAACATTCCTTACACTAAGAATGTGAAGGTAGGTTTCACCATAGGGATTTGCATCTGTTGATATAAACTTACCTATAACCTTGGGAGTGAAATGGTGAATAATTTTGCAATTTGGCTTCTGGGGGAGTTCTAGGCTTAATTAGGGGTTTTGTAATGTAAAGATCAATGGATTGTGGCTCCCATTTCAACACTGCTACCACCCAATTGGCAGTCTAGGTGCCTTAGCCATTTTGTATAAATTTTCTTCTTTTTGTCTTCAAAATAATGACAAATTGTAACTGTGTCCATCTGACAGACTAGATGAGATTTTAATGAGACAATGCATATAAAAATATTTGAA
The DNA here is from genome assembly GCA_004026545.1 of Mormoops blainvillei. NCBI lineage: Eukaryota > Metazoa > Chordata > Mammalia > Chiroptera > Mormoopidae > Mormoops > Mormoops blainvillei. Next base: position 35,954 of record PVJD01009461.1, read on the forward strand.
AACTGCAAACTTCTGTACTCCCATGTGTTGTTGCTACTATAATAATTATAATTAAGCTAAATAAGGTGTGAGCTTTTGTCAGAAATATGAAAATGACTGACTTCGTGGCATCAGATTATTTGAATTAGGGATTTCTCACTCTTTAGACTCAGGATCCCTTTGGAATCTTAAATTGAAATCCCCCAAGGTGCGTATGTGCGTGCGTGTGTGTGTGTGTGTGTGTGTGTAAAATTAGAGGTTAAACCAGAATTTTTAAATATTTATTTTTATTTATAAATAATAACCACCTATTACCTGTTAATATAAATAACATGCATTTAAATAAAAATAGCTCTATATTTCAAAGACAAATATTAGCAAAGATAGTGGTGTTGTTTTGCTAATTCTGTAACGTCTGGCTTACCAAAAGACAGCTGGATTCCCATGGTGGCCTCTGCTTTCAATCTGGTGTGACATGTTTCTTTAGTGGAAGCATTTGAAGAAATTCATTCTCATGCAGATATGTGGTCAAGATAGAAAGAATGTCATGAAGCACCCACATGTTCCTGATGACCTCAAAGTGCTTTCTCATCACAGCTAAAGAACTTTTGCACTAGAAAAAGGGAAAATTTAAAACATTTAGAATATTTGAGTTACACCATTTAATTCTTTATTTCTAAGTGCTTTTGTATAAGGGTAAGCATGAAGAGGAAATATTGGCTGATGGCAACCACTGTACCCCAAACTTTACCCTCTACTATCAGGAAATAGTTCTTTGATTATGAGGGAAAATTTAGTTTTTGATATGAGAAAAGAGCTAGAAGTATCTAACAATTCAGAGGAGTCATATCTTAAAAATTAATGTTAATTTTATTTGATCTTAAAGGAGTCTTCTGAGAATCCAGTAGCCTGTCTAAATAAAGAAACATCTATCTTTGTTATCCTTCAATTAGGAGAGGGGCCATCATAGGTTTTCTGGTTTCAAACATGGATTTTGTTACTAGGTTAATTGGGGTTTGAGATACTGTGTTTACCCATTTGTAACATGAGACATTTTGTTTTAGAAACTTTTGCTCATCATTCAGAGGCCAATGTCAATGGTCTTGGTGTGAAGTAGAAATTAATAATTGGTCTATTGCTTATAAATAGAGTAGGTGGTAGACGCCTAGCTGCCTGATAAAGTAGAGACTATCTGGTTTCATTTAGGCACTATAACTATCAGAAGGTGATGTGACATAGTATTTGACCTTTTCACCTAAATTTTTCATAAGCCCTCACAACACTGTGGAAAGGAAACTTTTATTATTTCCTTATTTTACAGATAAGGAATTTGAGGCTCACAGAGGTCAAATGTCTTCCTCAATATCCCCGAATTGGTACATGGCAGGACCTGATGTTGTTTCCACAGTCGTCTGCCTTCAGAGCTCTGCTCTTTCATAGATCTTCAGGAACAAATAACCTCCCATTAACAAGAATTCGCTGAGGTGGGGAGCAGAGGAAAACCTGGTCCTTGTGACTAGCTGCCTGAAAACACAAGTGTGAGACCTACCATGAACAATAGCTGCTATGGAGAAGCTTGTTTACAGTATTCAAGGCTTCAGGATTCAGAATGTTGGCTGTGAAAAGGTGCACAGTTTCTTTACTACTCCATTTTGGGTATCTAAATTATAAAATATAAAAAACTAAATACACAGAAATGCATGTCAGTGCCAAAGGTGGTTGGCTAACTGAGGTATAATCAGCACTCCAGGAGAAAGACATAATTCTTGGAGGCAAAGGCAAATTCGACAGTTAAAATACTCTGAAAGTTGAAGATTGCCAGTTTGCAGGTGATGTTGGAGTGGTGATCCGATTGATTCATTAGTGATCTGTGCAGATTAGATCTAATCCTAACCTGTTGACTTTGTATAAACTTTTGTGAAAAACCTTGCTTTGGCCTTAGTAGGAAAAAAACAGAGTAAAGACTAGAGTAAACAATGATCATTTATCTCAGAAAATATGGGTGAAGGTAGTGATAAAGGAACAATATTTTTGCCTTCCCTACATTTAAGGACAAAGTCAATATTTCTCTGAGCTCTAGAAAATTCTTGCAACAACTTACACTTCACAACATTTTATCTTTGAAAAAGTTGGTTGTAAGCTCTGGCGATGTGCATTTACAAATGGAACTTTGTGAATATATCAAGTTCTAATTCTATAGCGATTCAGATATATGAGAATTTATTCTCATTTCCCTTCTAGGCATAGCATAAGCATCTGAAACAGGATCACATAAGCTACATACACACATATATTTCCACATACTCTTAAGAATTTAGAAGCAGATTTTTTTTAAAAACATTACAACAGAAACTGAAAAGCCATTCCGTGTCACACTACTAATAACTTACATACTCGGGTCTTCCTGGCCTTTTTTCCAGACAAGCAGAGATAAGAATAAGCAGTTAGAGTCATTTAAATGAGATAACCTAAGTCTTGCAAGAAATAGGGTGGGTAGACTTTGCTTTTCCCCTTTAACAGGGATATAGATATGTGATATACTATAAAAACAAGCTTGAGCTTTTTATTGGTGATGTCACCCATTCCCATCAGCAATTGTAGCTACCAGTTTGTTCCTTCCTTCTTATTTTCCTCTTTCCTTTCTTATTGTTTTCTCTAAATAACATTATCACTCTGGAAAACTTTGCACCAGAATTAAAACTGGGAGTGATCATACTTACACAACACAGTTCTTTGAAATTTTGTCTTTTTTAAATAAATGGCATAAGAACCGTAGGGTGTTGAATGGGAGATTAATGTAACAAAGGTAAAATAAATATTTAGAAAAAAAATATTGCATGGACTAGTCATGGAATGGGATTTTATGGTATTGAATATTGAACAGCTTTCCTGGAATATTTTTTTCACTCCCTGATAAAGTGAGCAGTTTAAAGATGTTTTCAGAAAAATCATAAGAAATTTTTATTTTTGGAATTTCCTACATTGTTGGTGATAATTGTGGCTTAAAATATACATATATATTTTCCTTAGGATGGAAGAGGGTATGAGAAGCTTATTTTTCTCATGTGATATATTATAAAATACACAAAAATTGTACAAGTACTTATTTTCTGCCATCAAGAAAGCCTATTATAGAGATTTTTAGTTAAAGGTTCTTTTTATTTTTGGCACAAAAAAATCACTTTAGGCTAATTCTTGATAAAAATCTTACAATGTTTGGCCTCAACTACAGAAACTCTTAAAGCTGGAAAACTAGTCATTTAATGACAATACAAGTGTAACGGCTTTCTTTTTTCTCCAAACTAGATTACTACATTATGTGTTTCCAATTTCATATAGCTATTTTAAAGAAATAATCAAGGATATAATTTATTCCTTATTTTCATTTTACATTTTTCTTGTTTCACTTCTTAAGATTTTTCATTACATTAACAACTTTCAAAAAAGTTAAAGTGCTATGGAGCCAGGAGCACCACTGGATGACTTGGAAATATTACATGGGAGCCTGAACCTTGACTGTGCTGTATCTGTATAGTCACAAGACACCTAAACACACAGTGCCCTGTTATACAGCAAGGAGTTGGAAAGCTTTTCTCATACAGTTAATGTTGCAACTCTTAGCGCAATCAATATTTAGTCAGCAGCTCATAGAAATGGTGGTAAACCTCATCCTTCACCACTATTTTAGATATAAAATATTAAATCATTTTTTGAAATATAACAAGATTTCCATCGCAGATTTAATGTGACAAGATAGTATTTTATATTGTTTTTATTAGCAGTATAACAAATGGTGAGTAATAAATTCAGACATAGTGCAGACAGACTCAGGCTGTCAGAAGTGCTGGGTGGCCGTGTCTGGTTATAAGAACACAAAACCAATAGGTAGAATGCGTGGGGAAAGTCTTTTTCTTCCTACCAATAAATGGCAAATATTTTAGAGTATCATTTTTTAGTTCTTTTCTCTGTGATGTTATTACCACTCCTATAAAATACATTTTCAAGAATGCTTAATTATAACAAAATATGCATATAAATTACTCTCAATTTCCATAGAAATGGGACATTTCTAATATCCTTATTTGCCACTGTTTATAGACACCTTGAAGGGAGAAACTCTGTTGTGCATCCTCTTATTTTTCATGGTATTTAGAAAATATTAGACATAAATTCTTGCTGAAAGAACGTGAGGCAGAGAACCACTGAGAGTGGTCGAATTAGACTTGCATCAGGGTTCTGCAATTCCCACTTACTGGTTATGTATGTTTGAGCAAGTTAATTGAATTCAAACAGTGAAATAATTCAATCGAAAAAAATCCAAAATATTTTCATTAAATAGTTCTAGAGCAACTAAATATCTATTTGGAAAAAGCAAAGTTGATCCCTACTTTACACTATATGCAAAATTTAATTTAAAATGAATCTAAACATAAATGCTAATATGATAAAGATTCCAGGAGAAAATACAAGTACACAAAGATTTCTGAGAGAGGTCACAGAAAGAAAAATCACAGTTGGGCTTTACTAAAATTAAAATCTTCTGACCATCAAGAGATATTATTAACAAAATTAAAAGACAAAGACACAAACTAGGATAAAATATTACTAAAATATATATTTAACATGGATTCATATCCAGAATATAATAAAGATCCCTTAATCTCAACAATAAAAGAGAAACAACGCAGAAATTATTTGAAAATACACTTCACAAAAAATATGTATGTCATGGATGCATCATGCAGATGAAAGTAACTGGATACAAAGAGCAATCCCACTTATTAAAGAATGTATTCCTGGCAGAGGGTGAGTTAGCTTTACCAATTTGAAAGTAAGGTGGCTTCCTTGTCACATCTCTTTTTTTCAAAGGGAATTCAGACTAAGAGATTATTTTTCTAATGGACAAGACTTTAGTCCAGCAGAAATCTAGTGTGATTGTATATGTAATAATTATTTTTTATATGCTTTGTATTCAGAATTTGCAGTTTTATTGGGCCATATGGCCTGTTCACAACATTTAACTACACATGACTTAGAATTTGAAAGGTATCATTTTCTGGCTGGAGCCAGGGTGTAATCATATGACCTACATTCAGTTAACTGGATTGTTTTCCCCTAATTTTGAAATTTTAAGGAACGAATATAAGATACAAGAACAAAAGGAAACTATTTTAAGTGGTAGTGGTGGACGGAGAAGAGTGCCGCATATCAGCCAAGTGTGTTACAGGCAGCAGTTTGAAATAGCATCCTAAACAGATTCTTCCTATATTGGTTGTTGACATGTTTTTTCATATCTTTATCTCTGCCTACTTTCCAAGCCCTGTTCTCCAGGTTTTCCATAATTCAATGTGCTACTTACTAGCCTTCTAACAAATGCCTTTTCTACTAGGTTAGCCAGACCCAGTTTCTGTTTTTTGCGACAAGGCACCCAGATTGTACACTACCATAAACCTCAATAGAGTTGAGCAATATGTTTTTAAGAAATAATCTAGTTAATTGGACATGGATTATTCTCAACTACCTATCCCTGGCAATTTTTAACTGTTTCATTAGTTTGCTTTCAGCTACAGTCGGTTAACCTGCCTGGTACAACAATGCTTTTCCATGTGTCCTCTGCATGAAAATCCAGGGATTGGGGGAGGTGGGAGGGGCTTGCTGCACAGGCTCACTCCAGGGTATTACAACGTGTTCACTGAATTCGAATTTTTAACAAGTATTCAGGTTTAAGTCAAAGGTTGAAATACACTGCAATATATGTTGTTTACTAGCTTTGATTTCAAGTGAGCTATTTCCCCATCATTCTAGTCTCAGTGCAGATATAAATAGGAATATTGTTTTTTAACATACCCAAAAATGTGCTGTTTGAGAGTAGCCCAATATATCTCATTTGCTTTATTTTAGACTACTATTTGTGAAAAAGGAATACAAATAATAAAAGGTCTTTAAAATATGGCAACGTGGACTGGTGGAAGATGAAGGGCCAGCGGGAGAGGGGACTAAGGATTGCCTAAATCACTCTCTTAATGAATGGATTTTGTAGGAAAAGCTAACCAGCTTTTTTCTATCCCCACTTAAGTGAGGATAAATACAAGTAGGCTGTCCTTGGAATAAACGTTAGAAGTCAGGGATAAGGTGAGTAGAGGAAAGAAGAAATGGCTTCCCCAGATAGCTTTAAATGTAGAGTAGAATAGTGGAATAAATGACTGACTTAAGAACAATGAAGTGGCTTAAATGGTCTATTCAGTTTCCTGTAAGACCTTGGAGCCCTAAATTCAGGATCTGAGAGGAACATCCAACTTCTTGGCAGCCAAATAAACTGTAATAAGGAGCACATTTACCACTCACTTGTTACTGAATTTTAAGGGAGTTGATGAATGGTTGGTGAAAGGAGGCTGTCTTTTGATGTTCTGAAAACAAAGCCAGTTAAGAGGATCAGCAGATCTCTGATTATAAAGGAGCAGGTAACACCCAGAGGCAGATTAAGGTCAGTTGAGGCCCCGGGCGCAGAAGAAAATATTGGGTCCCTTAAAAAAAAGAGAGAGACAGGGAAAATAAAAATACATGTTTACGAATGCATATTTTTAAAACCATAAATGAAACAAGTACGTGTCCACAAACTAATTTACATCCCTGCGTGTTTACGTATACGTAAGTCTGCACTGCAGGAGAACCGTTGTAAGTACAAAGTAGCAAATAAGATTCTATTGCTCCGATGTTCGGTAGCGCAGCTGCGCGGGGCCTGTGCAGCGTAGTATGTGTATAGTATGCAGCACAGTGATGAAATAATGAAAATAAGAGAATATAAACATACTATCAGGTTTTAGCGCTGATTGTAAACTTGTACATAATTAAAATTACATATATGAAACAAACTTGGTGTCCTTAGAAAAAAGTATAAAGTTGGGGTTTTGCGGGGCCCTTCAGAAGTCGGGGCCCAGGACATGTGCCAGGTGCACCCGCCGTTAAATCCACCTCTGGTAACGCCACTATAATTAAGGCCATATCAAGCATTTCCATTGCAATCTAATGTTTTTCATGAGTTCAGACTCAGCCATAAATATTCATTCTAGGCTAAAGGTTGGCATATAGAGCTCAGCAGGGAAGGGGGCAAAGAAGAAACATTTAAAAAAACTTATTTACCAAACTGTCAAATACAAAATATAGCCACTAAGATCTGTTGAGGAAATAACAAACAATGCATTCTTTCAAAATTAGTACATATAGCAAACCCGGTGCCACAGCCATGGCAAAAGAGAACATTTAAGTTATACATATTAGGAAACAAACAAACAAAAAAACTAACTTGAAGTTAATCCTCTAAATAGTGTCTATTAAACAGAGAATATTTAGATGTTACTATAAACATATCTAGTGTTCTTAAATATTTACTTGCCCAAGAAATTTAGATGGCTTCAATGAAACAGCAAAATGTACACCAGCACAGTGGGGTTAGTTACACCGAGTATTATCACTTTTTTTTCCCTCAGACGCCTTTGATAGGTAACTTTAATCTAAATTCTTTCATTTCTATGAATGTTAGCACTTTTTAAAACACAGACTTTGTGTTTGTTAATAATGATATAATGATTTACTATGATATGTAAATATTTATATATAATAAATATATATAAATATATATTCTAGTTTTGTATATATATAAGAATATATATGTATTCTAGTTTTGTATAAATATATATATATTCTAGTTTTGTACCCTAAACGGTATAGCTAATAACTCATGAAGGAAACAAATAAGACACTAAGACCTAGTATGTACCAGACATGTCTAGAGGTTCATTTTCAACTTTGTAATAATTACAATTTGAATTATCTTTATTTTTAATTATGTTTACATTCAAATAGAATTGACTTTATAATTTTATTGCTTTATTTTCCGCTACATTGTAATTATTATTACTTTTTTATTTTGTGCTGCAGGAACTTAAAGCTTTTTGTTTTTATAGTGTGGTAACACTACTTAGTTAAAGTCCAGTTTGTTCAATCTCATCTAATCTATAACCTTCTTCTAGTCAAAAGCATAAAACCAAGTAAAAAATCTGGGTTGAAAGCCATTTTAGATAACTTTCATTTAGAAGAAAATAAATAGTATATTGAATATATATTGACAAATATCTTGAAGGATAATTACCAAGCTGATAAACATGATCAGAGACAGGAGACAGACAAGAACCAAGATCAAAAATGATACTAAAGTGACTTTAAATTTACTTGTTATATTTTACATTTGTATAGGGAGAATAGGTTTATATAATTATGTATTTAAATAAACTTCAACAATAAATATTAAAAGAAAAACGTGTTCTAGGAAATCTACCAATTAAATGAATAGAAGATATGAAATGTACTTGTGCACATGGAATAATACCTTCTACCTCCTTTCATTTCCCACTGCATTTATGATTCTAATGACTTTCTAATATATGTCAACTCAACATGGATATAAAAACCTATTACACAGAGTAAAAACACTTCATTGATGTAATAAATAGATTCCACTTAGTGATCCAAAAATATTTTGTAACTTGCATAGACCTAGTTAATAAACTTCCTCCCAGTGGGTGATTTATTGCAATTAGGAGAGAAAAGGTTATGGTAGATAATGGATTAGAACAAAAGGTTCTATCCATTTCTCATCTATTTCCCCTGATGTGCTTCAAACCGTGCATGAGCCTGCTACCTTGCCAGACAGTTAGCCCATTAATAACTTGGGAATGTGGACCTATGTAGCCGTGCTCAATGCCTCTAAACTACCAGCAAGGGGACAGTGGCAGTTATGAAAAGTTAGCCTAGAAAAAGTGAAAAGTTGACTTCAGAAGCTATGGAATTAGGCAGGGGTGAGGGGGGGTCTTTGAAATAGCTGCAAGCCTAGCTGACCTGAATTTAACAGCTATTATTCTATTAAAAGAAAAAAAAAATCTGATAGGGAAATTGCCATTCATGTTCCGGTTTAGACACAAATGTCAAGGGTCTAGCCAAGTAATATTCAGATAATTCAACACAAGAACTAGAAAATTTCAAGCCCCTAGTAGAAAGTGGAAGAAACAAGTATGGAACATCTGCGTACAACTTAATCTACCCACCTTTGTGAAGCACCTCACTCGGTCAGCCATTATCCAGTAGATGGCTATGTATTGAATGTCTGCCTTGTACTCTGTATCATTTGTGATAAATACCACTACTGAGGGTTCGAAAATAAATTAGCTATCAAGTGACATTGATATTAATGATCATTTAAAAACACATTTTTCACTTTAATCAGAATTTTTTATTACAACCTTTGTTTTATGATCTATTTTGTCTGAATAAATTTTGCTACCCCAGCTTTTTGTTGTTGTTGTTTCCAAGGAAATTAAAAAGGGAAATTTTTTAATTCCTTTCCTTTCAGTCACTATGTTTTTTTTGTTGTTGTTTTGTTTTGGTTTTTTATCTGACATGGGTCTGTTGTTGGCAGCATAAGCACAAGCCTTGTTTTTTTATTAATTCTGCCATCCTATGTTTTTTGATTGGAACATGCCATCCATTTATATTTAAAGTGATTATTGATAAGCATATAGACATTGCCATTATATCAATTGTTCTGGTTGTTTTTGTAGTTCTGCATTCCTTTCTTATCCTCCTTCTCTCTTCTTTTGTATGTTGATGGCTTTTTATAGTGTTATGGTTGTCTATATTTTCTCTTTACCCATTTGTCTTGTATAGCATTATAGATTGTTGGTTTGTGGTTAACTTGGGCTTCATACACACCAAGCTATGCATATAGCAGTGTACATTAAGCAGGTGGTTTCTTAATTTTGAATGTATTCTAAGATCACTACAATGTTAACTCTTCCCCTCCACATTTTTTGGTCATTTTTTACTTTTTTGAGTGTGTGCTTATTTCTATCCCTTAATTTATATTTTAATTCAATGTAATCTTCCTACTTCTTTAAACATTTATACTAGCTGTATAGTTGGTTGATCCACTGCTTTTGCTATGTATGTTCCTTTGTCAGTGAAAACTTTCTTAGTATATTTCATTCCTATTTTTGATCTTTTCTTCTTAGAGACATCATGTCTTATAATACAGTTTTAGTGGTGATGAGCTACATTAGCTTTTCTTGTCTGGGAAATAGCATTTCTTGTCTGGGAAACTCTTTATCTCTCCTTTAATTCTAAATCATAGCTTCACCAGTTATAGGTCTTTGCCTTTCATCATTTTGAGTATTTTGTGCCACTTCTTTCTGGCCTAAAAACTTTCAATTTAGAAATCAGCTGACAATCATACAATCATATGGAAGCTCCCTTTTATGTTATTTTGTGCTTTTCTCTTTTTACTTTTAAGATTCTCTCTTAATCTTTGGCATTTTAATTATGATGGGTCTTCATGTGGGATTCTTTGAATTCACTTTGTTTGGGACTCTGCACTTCCTGGACTACTATGTTTATTTCTTTCTCCAGGTTACAAAGTTTTTCATCATTATTTTTTCAAATATGTTTTCAATACCTTGCTCTCTTTCTTTTCCTTGTGTTATCCCTATAATGTGAATGTTGGTACACTTAATGTTGTCCCAGAGTTCCCTTAAATTGTTCTCATGTTTAAAAAAAATTCTTTTTCCTTTTTGATGTTCTGATTGGGTGTTTTTTGTTACCTTGTCTTCTAGGTTACTTAGTCAGCCTTCAGCTTTACCTAATCTGTTCTTGAGTCCCTCTAATGTATTATTTATTTCAGTTTTGTATTCTTCACTTCTGAGTGGTTCTTTTTTTACGTTTCCTATCTTCATTGTTATGTTTTCTACTCTTTATTGAAGTTTATACTGAGCTTCTTTATTCTTCCCTTAGGTCTTTGAACATTCTTATAACCTGTGTTCCTAACTGTGCATCTGGTAGATTGTCTTCATTTCATTTATCTGGAGTTTTATCCTGTTCTTTCATTTGAGACATGTTTCTTTACCTCCTCATTTTGGCTGACTCCCTGTTGGTTCCTATGTATTAAGAAGAGCTGCTATGTATTCTTGTCCTGGCAGAGTGGCCTAATGAGTACATATCCTGTGTGACCTAATGGTGCAATTTCCCATGTCACCTGAGTTGGGTGCTTCAGGAGTGTCACTTGTGTTGGTTGCTTGTGCCCTCCTGTTTTTTTGAGCATGGATTTCTGCTGGCACCTCTGTGAGTGAGATCAGCACTTAGTCTGATTGTGAGTGCTGGCCTTGACTACATTGGAAAAGTTGTTCTGTGAGGGCTGACTGCATGGAGCAGCAGTCTCTTTAGCTGGCCTATAGTGCCAGCCAAATGGGTATATTATTTCTGGAGCTGGTTGGGTTGTGGTCTTGTGTAGTCTGAAGCCAGACACCAGTTGTTTTGGTTCGGAGGCCTGTTGTGAGGGACTCTGATGCAGGTCAAGATCAGCCACCACTTGTGCCTGTCTTAGGGCCATCTGGTAGGGTCTACAAAGTGATCTGGTGTTGGTTGCCACTTTTGCTGTCCTTGGAGGCATTTCAGGGGAGCTATTCTGTCAACCAAGGCTGGCTGGCACTAGTGTTAGGCTTAAGACCCTTTGGTTGGCACCATGTCATCAGCTGAGACTGGGTACCACTTGTGCCAGTTTGTGGTTACTTTGTTGAGGCTACATTCCAAGCCAAGACTGGCCACTGCCTATGCCAGGCTCGGGGCTACATATTGGGATTTACAATGCAAATTGAGACTGGTCATTGCTTGTGCTGGGCTTGAATTAGCATAGCCAGAGGTATGGGATACATGGAGATCAGCTGCTACTTGTTTAATGTTTGTGGACATTTGAGATATTTTAGGCAAGTCCACAGTGCAAGTCTTGGCAGACTGCTTGTTTGGAGGAGCCACTGGGATAGGTTTGGCTGTGTGTGCAAGTTGGCTATGGCAGGGTCTCAGAGGATCACCAGTACAGGGTGAACAACACTAGAGAGGTTAATGGAAAACAGATTTGGCACCCACTTGCACTGGGCAGGCTGGGTAAGGTAAGGCTCAACAAAGGAACAATGGTATCTGCCAGCACTTCCATCCCTGGAGTGATCTTTCCCCACCCCTACCCTTCTAATACTCACACAGAAGCTAGTCAATTTAGTTCCTGCCAGTGTGTCCCTGACACTTTTCAAGCTCTGGATTCTGCACTGGAGCCGACAGCAAGTCAGTTTGTGAGTAAATGCATCTGTGCTTGAGACCTTTAAGACCAGCAACACCTCAGTCTCACAAAGTTCCCAATCTCAATCAGGTTCAATTGCTGCAGGTTTTTACAGCAAGTACAGCTCTTCTTCCTGGCACTGGAGGCCTGGGCCAGGGAGCTTGGTATGGGATTGGGACCCTTTGGTCCTCAGTGGGGATCACTGCATTCAAGGTATTCTTCCGGATTCTTTACTACCACACCATGAGTACTGGGCCAGCCCATTCTGTATCTCTGCCCCACCTACCGGTCTTGATGTGGCTTCTTCTTATCTTTAGCTATAGAACTTTTGTTCATCTAGTCTTCAGGTGGTTCTCTATGATGGTTGTTCTATAATTTAATTTCAATGTGGTCATGGAAGGAGGCAAGCACAGTGTTTACCTACTCTGCCATCTTGAGTGGAAGTCCTCTGAAGAACTGGAATTTTCATGTAGTCAATTTTTAAGTCAGAATTTGCAGACCTTTGGAAAAGTACAAGTGTGCCAAGTATATTCAGAAGCCATAAAATTTGGAAAAATGTTTACAATATCAATATCTCATCATCCAAACATAGCTTATATGTCTAATTTCCCTTAAATGAACAATCTTATTAAATGGGTGCTCTATCAGTACATGATAAAATTATTTTTAGAATTAGTTTATATGAATCCCCAACCACCTAACTAATTAAATAATAAAAAGTAGACTAAGGAACTTAAAAATAATATTCGAGTATTTGGTAAAATTTCAGATATTTAAAGAAAAAATTTACATCACCTTGTTCATTTATCACACTATTCAATCATATACATATCTTTAGTATTTTATCATTCACAGATTATCACTACTAAATACTAGACCCTAATATTGTCAAGGTTTGTGATTAAATAGTACAATATTCTCTTTAAAGTGGGCTGATTTTCTACCTGATTGTGGCTCTGGGAGTAAGGTACTAGAAATGGGTATCTATTAAGTTTTATAGACTATTCATAAAAGCTTATAATAACCAGCTGGATCCTGTAAACTGCACGGTGGGTGTTCAGCTATATTTACCATCAACTCTGTAAACAATGTGTAACTTTCATTTCAGGTTAACTAGCAATAATCACTATCCAAATATATAATCTTATTGCTCCAAGCCAAAGTTAAAAAAAAGCACAGGAAACCAATGAAAAAATATAGTCTTACTTTTGGGTCTTTCAAAATAAATATATTTGTTTAGATACCCAGACACTTAAAACATATTCTCCATTTATCGTTTTGTGCTGACATGATGTGAACTATCTGCTCTCCATAGAAACCATCTTCTTAATATTCATTATTATGAATGAGAATGAAAGAATTCTCTCTTTTTAAGTTGTTCAGGCCAAAAAGTGCCAAAAGACAAACATATGTCTAAAGTAAAATTTCAAAATGGTAAAATCATCCCTCTCATTAAATATTAATTGAACATGTGTCAAAGATTTTATTACTTAACTTATTAATTGAGGCAATAAGGAACATGTTATAACCTGCTGGAATGAGAATTTGACTTAGATTTACTACTATTGAGCAATGTTCATTTGCATTTTCATAAACAGCAATTGGTTGTCTTATCAGTTTTATGCAATTTTATTTTTATGCTATATGCCAGAGACAATTGAAAATGGACACCTCTTTAGAATCAGATAATCCCTAATGATTCTCCTAGTCAATGTGAGCATTCTCCTGAATGGATAACCAGTATTATCTTTTTCCCTTTTTTATGTCTGACAATTTTTCTTCACAATCTTGTTTATTTTTTTACTTCATATGTTCCCAGTGCACAGAATTTCACTTTGCTCTCTGTATGTGATTAATAAATATTTACTGAATGAAGAGGAGAAAGAATTCAAAGAAACTAGGCAATGTCTTTCTAAAACAAATAAAAAAGAAACCTAAACAAGCAAAGACAACTTCTTTTAGAATCAAAATGTATAAATAATTTTAATAATTATAAATATTGATATTGTATATTAGGTATCTTAAAGACATAATTATAATATAAATATATTTTAGAATAAGTAATCTGAAAGAGTTTGGCTCATTTAGCAATTGCTTTATTATCTAAAGTCTTCACTGATGAAATTCTTTCAAACATTTGTTTTATGTGACATTAACAATGAAATTCCTGGTCAGAAATCATTCATCTTTGCCCACTTGCCACTTCTTTTCTCAGAATCATTGAAGTCAAATGCAATCATATCCTTTTAAATAATCATATTTCTTCAGAAAGTTCAAACAATTTTCACTGAATTTTCATTTCTTTCTTTTTTTTATTGTTGTTCAAGTACAGTTGTCTCCATTTCCCACCTCATCACTTCCACCTGCTCCGCACATCCTCACCTCAGACCCTCGAGCCCACCCCCTTTGGCTTTGTCCATGTGTCCTTTATATATATCCCTTGATGACCTGAACTTTCATTTCTTAAGTAGATAAATCAACAGAATGGGGAGAGAAGAGCAAGGAGAAGAGAAAATAAGGGGAAAGAAGGCTTAGTATTTAAGTCTTAACTAAAACAGCTCTCTGTACTTCTCCTTTGACTTCTCTTCTGGAGATAACTCAATTATTTTGGAGACGAAATAACCTTGTTCTCCATTTAGGTTTGGTTGAAGTTCTTTTATTATGAATTTGACAAAGTTAGCTTTGGGTGGGTTTTATAAACTTCAAATTGCTCAAATAAGTAATGCAAACAAAACACACATTTGACATCAAGCAGCTACCTAAGAAATATCGAAGTGTATGTGATTCAAGCAAATATGTGAAGGTTAGGTTTGGAAGTTGAACTTGAAAATCCACCTGTTCGAATAATTTTTAAAATAAGTAAAGATAATGCTTTATGACTGACATTTTTTATTTAATGGATATTTTTAATTTTCAGGATTTTTAGTTGCTGATCCACAAGTATTATATAAATTTACCTATGGTACAAGGTAATATATTTTTAAAGAGAAAATCCCTCCAGGTAGTCATATTTTTGAAAAAGATTTTCTCAAAGAGCTAAGGCATGCTATTTCTTTAAAATATAGTACATTCATTATTTTTCAAGTGCCTTATACATTATTTGTAGAGTGGTATATTTAAATATGGTTAATTACTCATTCAATTCATGCTGGCACCAAGGGGCAGAGGTGGCAGCCGCACCATCTAAAAGGGAAGCCCCTGCCGGTGTGCACAGTGTATGGAAGCTTCTGTTGGAGGGATTGTGAAGCATCTCCCTGCCTGATATGCAACCTCTCGTGAGCCAGAGGGCCCAGTTTGTGTTCAGAGAGTCAAGAAAACAAAAACTCAAGGAACATCTGTTAAAAAGGAAAACATTTTTCCATGCAAAGGGGAAAATCAGGTATTACCCAGTCATAGAAACCTGGGAGAGATAACATCTGAGGGTCAGGTCCAAAATGAGACAAAATTCTGAAACCTAAGAAAAAAAGGGCTGATAAAGAAAATGTCCACAGACCTATAAGAAGCAAAAATGATATAATGATGAAGAAAATTTTACTTCTTGAAAACCTTCTAAATGAACGAACCTATCAATTATAGCAATTGATACACATAATTTGAAGAATAATAATAAAAATCTGAAGTTGATACCAATTAAAGATGAGCCACAAGTTCAATGTATAACATTAAGCCAAGTGTTTCACACTTAAAACAATAATAATAAAACAAATGACTACAGAAAAACCAAAGCAAGATGCTGTTAACATGCACGAGAAATCTATCCTCG
The DNA here is from genome assembly GCA_004026545.1 of Mormoops blainvillei. Classification (NCBI taxonomy): domain Eukaryota; kingdom Metazoa; phylum Chordata; class Mammalia; order Chiroptera; family Mormoopidae; genus Mormoops; species Mormoops blainvillei. The sequence continues at coordinate 51,850 of PVJD01009461.1, forward strand.
GACCCTATCATGGCCAAATTGTTCCATCTAAGGTTAATTCATTTAGAAAACCCGTACAAGTCAAAGATGAGAGTTCTTCAATGACACACTTTCAACTATCTCTAAAGCCACAAAACTCAGGCCAATAAACTGGCAATATAACAGTGAAAAGGTAGCACCTCAAGTGTGAGGGTTGTCACTAAATTTGTGAGGACTACATCTCAGAACGAACAACTTCTGCATCCTGCTATTAGAAGCTGCCACAATAATATCCATAATACCTAGGACTCCCGGAAGCAAGGCATCAGGAGAACCTCTACCAGTGTTACAATTCAGAAAGTCTCATGAGAAAGAATTATTAAACTTAAATACAGTTTTATCTGGTGTCAAAACTAGTTCTTCTCAGGAAATAAAAAGAAATAAGATGATAAAGAAGCATCTCACATTAAGTTATAGCCAGGCCTACTTCATCTTCTAATACCAAACTAATAGAAAAGTCAAAAACCACTGACCAGCAAAGACATACTATAGCAAAACCAGCTATCAATAATAGATTGGTTTACCCCAAAGAAACCTTGGAAGAGGAGAAAGCTCATCTGCATGAGTGGAAAGCTAGCAAAGGAAGAATGCTGAAAAGCCCTCCTAGCTCAATATTCCCAACCCAAAACTGAAGAACAAAATGAAAACCACTTGGGCCCTTTTGGACTACCATGGCAGAAGAAGACAAACAAAGATTATTTACTGAGACATTAAACAAGACATTTTATGAATGCCAAAACCTGATTAATGAAGGATGCCCAAAATAAGAAAAATTGCACACAATGAATGACCTGATTAAAAATATCCCAGGTGCCTCAAAACCTGTTAACTATTGGATATGCCTTGCACATGTTGAACCACTCAGAAGTTCTATTGAAAATATGATCTCAATCTGTGTGAAAGCCATTCTGGCAGGAGCTCAGCTTACTCAAGAGATGCGCCATGCAACTGTAGATATTTTAACAATGAAGAGTCAAGAAAAAGTTAAATTTGGAGAAAATTTTGTGGAGGCTTGTGCAACTAAGGAACAAACCCAAGAAGTCAACAGTGAAAATATTGGTATTGATCTAGAGTCAAGAAACATGAAATGGAGAATAAACATCATAAAAATGTGGTATTTCAAGATTGTGAAAAGAGTACATTGACCAAAAAAATAAAAAGATTCAACCAATGATGTTCAAACCCCAAATACAGTGACTAGGGAGGATTGCTTAATTAACTATAATGTGTCTCTTATACCACACTTGCAAATTGTAAAAAACAAAATGCAGTTTGATGAGAGAAATTCTCCATTTAAAAAGCTGAACTTTCTAACACCAGTTAAACATTCTCGATATCTTCAAAACGATTTCTAAACTGCCCAATATGTTAAAAAACCATTATCCTTGTGAGTCTTCATTGGAACAGTTAACGGAGTTGGGAGATGAAACTAATGCTTTCATATGCCACCCTAATGTGCTGGATGCATTTGGAGACTGAAACAACAGACAAGAAATAAGCTATGATAAAAAATGATGTTTTATTATTCCTGAGGTGCTTTGTTTGTTGCAGCTACATATGTCTCTTCAGTCTGGAGTGGCCCAGTACCTAGGCATTCATGGCAGTAACCTCTTTTACTAACACTCAGTTATAGCAGGTGTTGCCTTCCATGTGTCAGAATACTAAATCCTACATTGCTTATCTCAACATACTAAGATTTTCTCTAACAGCTAGGTAAATTTTGTCAACTAGTTTACTATGTTCCTTAAATATAGTTAATAAACATAATTCTAGTTTCAGTGGTATTTACAAAATAACTAACAAACTTACTTTGTAATTTAAAAAAAACTGTTAAATCATGTCCTCTGAAACATGATAGTTATATAAGGCCTGTTTGGAAAAAGCCCAACCATTATTAATACAAAGAGAATGGTTTGTGTCACATTGATATAAACCTGGCAGCCAAGGAGAGTGGACTGGAATGCGTGTGCATGAACAATGATGATTTCATTGTACTGGTCTGGAGCATGGTAGTTGCTGTTGAGTGAGCATGTGTACTGCGTGGCCGTTGCATTCAAAATGACTGAGCGAGTAGAGCAACAAATCTGCATCAGATTTTGTATTAAGCTTCAACATTTCTCCACAGAAATTATTCAGATGATTCAGAAGGCCACAGTTATGGGCCACTGGTGATTGACATCTTAATCATGATGACACACCCACTCATGTATCATGTCTTGTGCAGCGTTTTTTGGCAAAACATCAAATCACCCAGGTGACTCAGCCCCCATACAGGCCAGATTTGCCACCCTGAGACTTCTGGCTTTTCCCAAAGCTAAAATCACCTTTGAAAGGGGAGAAATTTCAGACTGTTCATGAGATTCAAGAAAATATCACAGGATTGCTTATGGCAATTGGGAACACTGTGTGAGGTTCCAAGGTGACTATTTGAAGGGGACTGAGGTGTTATTGTCCTATGTACTATGTTTCTTGTATCTTGTATCTTTTTCAATAAATGTCTGTTTTTCACATTACATGACTGGATATTTTCCGGACAGACCTCATATACTATATACAGTTCTCTTTCTTCACACATAAGTATTATACCACCAAAAAATTGTTTATGTCTTTGAACTGATACTTAAATGGCATATATTCTCTACCAACTCTACGTTTTCAAGTAAGTAATTGGTCATTGTAAGAGATTAGATAGTTCTAAAACTGTGTAAGATGAAGTGGTTGAAAATCACGTTCATGGGCTCGTTGCGTTCATATATTTCATTTATATAATAGCACCTTCTATTGTCCTCTCATGTTCTAGAGAGTAGGGTTTTAATTTTTTTTAAATTATGCCTGATATGTAAACAACAAATTAAAATGTTTACACAATGATATTTTGAGGCCATTTATTTCAAAAATATGAAATGCAGTTTAACCACAGTGAATAAATTCAAACCTTGCTTTTGGAAAACATTACAGTGGGATTTGAAGTTTTCAACACTTAAAGTATGTGCTTAATGGTTATTTCCTTTTAAAAAACAATCTGCTTCTCTAAAATTATACTGTAATTTTTACTTTTTTAGTTTGTTCTTTGTATATAATACTTTATATGAGTAGCACAAAATATGCCATTTTGAAATAAACTGCAAGCTGTCTTAGAATAAAATAAATAAAATAAATAAAATTAATTACTATTAATTCAGTCATTAAATAACTAAGAGTTTCTGATTGAAAATGTTATATATATATTACCAAAAGTAAACCTTTATTTATTTATCAGTAAAAGTATCAGTAATACTTTTACTGATAAATAAATTCTTAAGTAATATCTTTATACCTGGGAGCTTTTACACATAACATCCAAGTGATGTCATGATTCTTTTATTTATAAAATATTATAAACAACTTTTATATTTTGATCATCGGGTACACTTAGTATTCATAATAAGGCATCAAACACCCTTTTGAAAAGACAAAAGACTATGAAGAAGTCTTTCACAAATTGATTTTTATAAAAATAGTTTCTAGTAGAATCAATAGATGTGTAAAGGAATAGAAGACGATTGATTTTAGAGTATGAAAAGGGAGTTTATGAAGTCTGAGGTATCCTACTGTGGTAAAGCAATACTCCTTTGGGTATTTTTGCAAGGGGTTAGGCATTAAATAAAATTCTTTTGGAATTTTTAGTTAATAAGTGTTTTGTGAACTGTATTATACTCTACTTCTTATTTGGATCATATCTATACCTTGAACATTGAGTTGTTAGATGTAGAAAATTGGAATTGGGGGAGAGAGTAAAGAATATATATTTTATATAGACTCTTCAGACAGTTCAAATACCAAATATCCTTGAAAATATTTTTGACATGGATATGGTTTAAGAATATATTAGAACTACAGTATTATATTTATAATGGTTGTAATAAATTACATGAATTATATTCTTAATTACTAACATAACTATGTACAGCCCTATTTTCAGATTTTTAAATATAAAAACCATTTTAGCTTCCCATTTTAAGAAAACACTGTGTTTTGTATTATCCCTGGTGATTTTTAATAATTCAGAGATAATTTTCTGTACCCTTGAGCACACATGGATAATATATATTTGGGTGGGTGGGTGGGTGGATAGATGTGGATAGATGGATAGATGTATAAATGGATAGATGGATAGAAGGATGGACAGATGGATGAGAAAATGAGTTGGGAGGGGGAAATGAAAGGTAGGAAGAGAGGGAAAGAAAAAACTATGATTTTATTAAAGGGAAGGGGCAAGCATTTATTATCTATATATTTGTTAACAAAAATGTTTAAAAAAATGAAAAAACTTTGTTGAATAACAATTGTGCTTCACATAATTAATGTTTAGATAAAGATCCTTAAATCCTAAAATCTAAAAGTTGTAAGCAAAATTTATATGGGCCCCAATCCCTTTACCTATATCTAACTGTGGGGATATTTCATAAATATCCATTAGAGTAAGCCACTACATAAAGCACTAGACTCCAGTTTAAGGAGGTAACAGATAGATACTTCATACATTTTTATTGTTGAATAATCAAATCAGTTGTTTTTTCTCCAACACCTGTTCTTTCTGCAGAATTTCACATCTTATCATCTGATATATGTTTTCATGTTTCTTTCAGACAAGCAAAAGGTAGTTATGGGAGTGGAGTGTAATTTACCTTCTGATATCTGACTCTAATCTTATCCTGGCCAGGTCCTTTGTGTTTTATTTCTTATGTTTCATAGTTCCATCTATTTCAGTACCACTCTTTTTGCCACTAATCTTGTCTGGTTACGACTTTTATTCTCTGTTAACTGAACTTTAGAAACAGTATAATTCATCTCCCCACCTCTAATCTCAGCACATCCTTAAACCTGCTAATAGATTTAGATATAATCATGTTACCTCTGTGCCCCTAAACCTAAAGGTTATACCTATCATCCACTGAATAAAATACCATTGCAGTCTTTCTAAGACCTGATCCTTTCCTACCTTTCTACCCTTTACTCCCACTAACCCCATTCCCTATGTGTCTTATTTTTAGACAACTGAATCCTAGTGGAACAGAAAGCATTCCCCGCATCGAAGCTTCAGAGTAAAAGCTTTCTCACTTAGTTTTATAGGCGCAATGTCAAGCATTCTAATAATTGTAGAACTTATTAAGTTAATAAATGCATGAATAAATTACAGAGTTTTAAAAGAAATACTGTCTAAGAATGTAACACCCATTTACACAAACAATAAATATTGGGATACACTAGATAAAATTATAAATAAATTCTGTTCTAAGTAGCATGAGCTTAGAGTTGTTTAATAAAATATACATTGCCCTTTATCAAAATATTGAAAACTTAGAGCTACAGGGCAAGATAAAAATGAACAAGCATATGAGAAACTTGACTGGTGACATATCTGCTAATTATTCAGAGAGTGCCTAATATAATGCATTTCATAACAGCTTTCAGTAATTCTTCCTTTAAAAATGTTTTAAAGTATAATCATCTTTGATGTAATAATACTCTGTAAAATTTCACAGACTTTAGTGGACATCAATTTGCAAATGATAAAATATACTTGAAAGATTTTTTCACTTATGTTTTTTGAGTAAAACTTAACTTCAAAAATTATTTAAAATTAGCATTTTTTGTTAGCTATCTAGACCTATTTATGGGCATTCTTTTAATGATGATTGAATATTTTGTCTTAAACAACTGAAAAGAATAAAAACAGTCATGATGATTTTAACATTATTCAAAAAATAACAGAAGAAAATCAATGGAAGTGTCAAAAATAGGACTGAATAGATGTATAAAAACGATCTGATCCAAGGTGGCCACAGAGGAGGTAGAAGCTCTGTCTACTTGCTCCCAGACCCGGACCAGTGTCGCAGCTAAACCACAGAGTAACCAACTCGAAAATGCAGTGAGGGGTGAGCGAGAGCATGTGTGAGTGAGTGTGTAAGTGGATGAGAGTGTGGAGAGTGTGCATGAGTGGGAAAGAGCTTGCCTGCCTTCAGGGCATGTGGGAGTGAAGGCTTAGGCTCTCCTAGCAAAGCGACTGCCACTGCCTCTCACAGCCCAGCACTTTTGGCTGTGCAGGTTCCGGACAGCTGTGGATCAGCTCAGGAGCCACGAGCCTGGGGGGTGGAAAGAGACAGCTGGTGAGGTGCTGGCTACAGAAACATCACTGTGGAAACAGGCCCACTAGAGGCTGAGAATCACTGGAGAGAGAGGCAAGAGGACCCCACCACTGCCCCTTGTTTTAGTATTTCTGTGGGACTCTTCCCAGCACCACCTGGGAGATACCCAGAGAGAAACTTTATCTGAAACTGTCAGAGGCTCTGACAGCCTGTGGCCAACTCTGACCAAGAAAGACTTAGTGATTTTGGAGGAGGGAGAGTGATGGAGAACAGGACTCCCAGGACTCAGTGCTGCCATGTGGGGACTACAGAGAATCTCTTTTAAAAGGAGCTGAGGCGAGCCTTGGCAGGGGCCTGGTTCTCATGTGTGTGCACGTGTGTGTGCGGCAGCTCTGCAAACAAAGAACTCAGAAGGATAGAGTCACCCTGAAGGGACTGTGGGACCCAGCCCAGAATGACTGGCAAACATGGAGCTATACAGTGTGAAGAGTCCAGCCTGAGTCCCCAGTGACAGAGTGGCAGACTGGGGACTGGACAGCCAGGAACTGAACACCTGAGATTTGCTGCATGCAGCCAGGCAGGTCCCCTCACAGACAGGCGAGCCCACCCCCACTTGTAGGATTACTTATATGCTCTGCAGATTAGTGAGGCCAGGCTCAGGAGCCCCCTGCTGGGTGCATAATGCAGGGGAAAGAAAAAAAAAAAAGCTCTGAAATAGCCCTTTACCAGACACTATGAGCTATACTGTTTCTTGGGCCCTGATCTGCTGAAACTAGAAGATCAGAGAGATTAAAAACAGGCACAACAAGGGGTGTTCAGGGCCTCAACACCTAGACAGAGCTGCTGTCTGTGCCAAGGAGGAAAGAGCTGTCCCTTATACATAGATTGGCCCCTCAGAGGAAACAGTTAATTCACCAGAAATCATATATCAGAGGTGTCCAAACTTTGGGCATCTCTGGGCCACACTGAAAGAAGAAGAGTTGCCTTGGGCCACATGTTAAATACACTGCAACATGTAATCACACAAAAAAATCTCATAATATTTTAAGTAAATTTACGATTTTGTATTGGGCTACACTCACAGTCATCCTGGGCTGTATGCGGCCCACGAAATGCAGGTTGGACACCCCTGCCATACATTAGTGGAAAGAATATGGGACAGACCAAAAGGTGTGGTAAAGGGACGGGAAATACTTCCACCATCTTCCTGGAAGACTGAATAGTGCCCCCCCTTGGAGATGGCAAAGGCTACCCACCCTCTCAACTGTACCAGAGGTCCCCTCTGGAGGTAGGTGGAAAAGGTACAGGCAGTCTTCTCAGGTCAGTAAATGGATCACTCTTGGGCCTGGGTCGATGGAAAGCCAGAAGGGCAGAACAATGGGGACCAGCCAAATCTGAAGGAGGCAGCCATAGACTGTGGATCACATGTGGTCTTGAACAGGCTGTCTAGGATCAGACTAGGACACCATCTGATATTACCAGTGGCAGATCGAGAAAGGGAAGACAGTAGTAAACATTGGATTCTACTGAGACAAATTCCACTGTGATTTTCTTCATGATTTGTATTATTTCCTCCCCTGCATAGCTTTTTAGCATTCATTTTTTTCTTCAAGTTTGTGCTTATTTTTTTGCTAGTTTTTATTTCTTAGTTTATTTCAAATCTCATATTTTGCTCTTCCCTTCTCTTGTGCCATATTACCTTATTCTTTGCACCTCTTTTTTTTTAATTTAAATTTTATTATTTCTTTTACTACAACTTATTTCTATTCCACACCCTTACTATTTCTCTCCTCTCCAGTGTCTGACAATCATTTTTCTTGTTATTAATAAGCTCACATTATTTTTACTGTTTTTAAAATACCCTTATCTTTCCCATATTTGCTCATTGGCTGTTGATATGGTGGTTGTTGTTACATTTCTTCAATTTTAGTTCTAGATCTTTACTATTTTTGTATTTCAAATCTCAAATTTTGCCATTCCCTCTCCTATTCCATTTTGCCTTCCTCCTGCCCATTCTTGTTTTCATTTTAAATTTTAATTTTCCCCTCTCTTAGCCTGGTTTTTAGTCCTCACTCTTTGTATTTCTTCTCTCTCTATACTCTCAAAATCACTTTCTTTCCTCTAGACATCTCATAAGCTTGTCTTTCTTTTTTCTTTCTTAATCCCATTCCATCTATATTAATCTTTGCCCATTTGTTGATATTGCTGTGATGGATCTTTTTTTCCAAGTTGGTTCCTATTTTGTCACTATATTTTTTAAATTTTTCTTTAAACCTAATACTATACTCTTCCCATTTCTTACTCCATTCTACCTTTGCCCTTCTCTTTTTTATTTACATTGTAAATTTTATTTTCTTTCTTCACCTTTTTTCTACTCCCTATTCTTATTATTTGTCCTCCCACAACCTTCTCAAAATCATTTTTCTTTGTTACTCATCTCATATTCATTTTTCCTTTCTTATAATAATCTCAATCTCTTTACATCTTTATTAACATTTACTAATTTTCTGTTTATAGTGTGGTTTTGAGTGGAGTTATTTGGGGGGTGTGGGTTTGTTTCCTGGGTTGTTTGTTTTTGTTCTGGAAACACCTGTGCAACAGCATACAAAATGTGATGGACAGTGTGACTCCCAGTCAGCCAACAAAGAATGACCCAACAATAACCAAAACCCAGCTACAACCACAAGGCCCACATAGATGTCATAAAGGACAACCCAAGTGCATACAGTTCAGAATGTCAGGGAGATTGTACCACTGAGTCCAACAGAACTCCTACCACAGAAGTTCACACCACGAAGACAGGGAAACAAGGCAGATAAATCAAATATACAGAAAGAAACATTAAGAACCATCTAAAATGGGGATACAAAGAAACAACCCCCAATCAAAAGGAAAGGAGGAATTCCCAGAAAGAATTCTAAATGAAATTGCAGCAAGCAAACTATCATACACTAAGTTCAAAATAATGGCTATAAGGAAGCTCAATGAGCTCAGTAGGAACTACAAGGAACTCCATTGGACCTACTAGGAAATTACTGAGAACTACACCAGCATGAAAAAGTCCATAGAAACTATCAATAAGAACCAGGAGGAAATGAAGAATACATTAGAAGGAATTAAAAGCAGGTTAAGTGAAGCACAGGATCAAATCAGTGAGCTGGAAGACAAGGTAGGAAAATACTCCCAGAGAGAGCAACAAAATGAAAAAAGACTGAGAAAGAAAAAAGAAGGTTTCAGGAACCTGCAGGACAATGTGAAACATAATAATATCCATGTCATAGGGTTACAAGAAGGAGAAGAAGAGGAGCAAGGGATAGAAAACCTGTTTGAAAAAGTATTGGCAGAAAACTTTCCTAACTTGATGAGGAAAAAAATCATACAAGTCCAGGAAGCACAGGTGGTCCACATGAAGATAAACTCAAAGAGGCTTACACTAGGACACATCATAATGAAAATGGCAAGGTATAAAGACAAAGAATCTAAAAGACAGCAAGGGAGGAACAGCTAGTAATACACAAGGGAGTCCAATAAGGCTAGCAACTGATTGCTCAACAGAAGCACCACAAGCCAGAAGGGACTGGCAAAAAATATTCCAAATAATGAAAAACAAAGGCCTGCAACCAAGACTACTCTACCCAGCAGAACTCACATTTAAAATGGAAGGCAAAATAAGGAGTTTCCCTGACAAAAAAGGCTAAAAGAACACATCTCCACCAAACCAGCATTAGCATTGCAAGAGATGCTAAAAGAGACTGCTTTAAGAAGATGAAGAAAAAGATAGGGAGAGAGAGACATAGGTACTAAGGTGAAAAAATGACAGTGAACAAGTACTAATCAATAATGAAATACCAGTGATGTACTTCACAGATCTAAAACAAATATTTCAAAAATTTATATGGAACCAAAAATGACCCCAAATAGCCTCAGCAATCTTGAGAAAGGAGAACAAAGTAGGAGGGATCACAATACCTGATATCAAATTATATTGCAAGGCAACTGTAACCAAAACAGTCTGATACTGGCACAAGAGCAGACACATAGATCAATGAAACAGAATAGAGAACCCAGAAATAAACCTATGTCTCTATTGTCAGTTATTATTTGACAAGGGGCAGGAACATAAAATGGAGTAAAAATAGCCTCTTCAATGAATGGTGTTGTGAGATCTGGATAGGTACATGTAAAAAAATGAGACTAGACTACCAATCTATACCATACAAAAAAATAAACTCAAAATGGATAAAAGACTTAAATATAAGTCTTGTGATACCATAAAGGTCCTAGTGGAGAACATAGGCAGGAAAATCTCACCTATTCCACAAATCAATATTTTCACTGATATGTCCCCTAGAGTAAGGGACAAAAAGGAAAGAATAAAGAAATGGAATTTCATAAAAATAAGAAGCTTTTGCATGGCTAAAGAAAATATCAGAAAAATGAAAAGGGAACCAAATGTATGGGAAAATATATTTGCCAATGA
>PVJD01009462.1:0-16830 GCA_004026545.1 Mormoops blainvillei
AAGCATTTCTCTCCAAAAGCCCTGACCTCATCCAGGGACTAGAGCACACATGTCCGATCAGGACAAGATAAGTTGGAAAACTACCCAGGTTTCAATAGGTAACACCTTCCTCAAGTTTCTTTGGGAGAACAGACTCAAAGTGAGGACCCAGGAGAGGCGGCTGCATATACCTAATCCCTATTCCTGTAGGAGCCAGAGGCTCTATTCTCTACTGCTTATGTAATAATTATAGACAACAAAAGCAGTAATAGCTAATTATAGGGTGATTACTACATGCTAGTCCCTGGGCTAGAAGATTTATATATTCTATCTCATAAAATCATCTCCACGATTCTATGAAGTAGTTGGTATTGTTATTCCTGTACAGATGAGAGGCCCGCCTTGCCCAAGGGCACCCAACGGTGAAGCCAGGCTCTGCAGTCCGCGTAGCTCAGTGTGACACTTAGTTCCTGGGTTCCCGTTAGAGATGCGCTTTCGGATCCCAGGCTGTTCCTTCACCAGCTCAGCGAAGCACCTTGCTCTCCCTGTTGCTCAGGGCATCGCATCTCATTCTATCTTTGACAACCTCTCTGGCTTCATTCATGTCTTTAATAATTATTTCTACCTTGCTACTGCTAATAGGGACCAGGTACTGTGCTGGGTATTGGGGACATCGTGGGGACCAATCAAAAACAGTTCTTGCCTGGATGAAGCTTCAAGTCTTGTGAAAGTGATGGGCATTGATCAATCACACAATAAAAGTTGAAACGAAACCGTGATGTGTGTGTCAAAGAGGAAAGGCACAGGATGCCCCAAGACGGGGTTATAGGGATCTCTCTCAAGAGGTGGCCCTGGAGCTCAGATCTAAAGGGGTTCATAAATAACAGTCAGGCACCGAGGGGAAAGAAGGGTGTTCTGAGCAAGAGAAACAGCATTCACACGGACTCTGGGGAAGAAGAAGCACGGTGTGGAAGCGAGGCTGAAAGAATGTCACCATGGCCAGAGCACACAGAACAAGGAGACTTGGTTGGAAAAGTCAGGGCTCACACAAGGTTTGGGCTCCAATCTGGTCTCTGTCTTAAAGGCGATGGGAAGCCACTGAGGTGTTTACACATGGGTGAGTCAGGTGGTGGCATTATCCCTCTGAGTTTCCGCCTGTGGTCCTCCGATACAGGGCTGCTCTCTCTTGAGTTCACTGAACAGCTTCCGCTATTGGAGAATCACGCTGAGAAAAACAAACTACGGTGTCTACCTCAAGGTCTGAAAACACAGCTGGTCTCCCTGCCGAGGGGGGAGGAGGGGACGAGCGGCAGCCTGGCATGTGCTGGGAGCCGCCTCGCTGCTACAGAGCGAACGCTCTGTTTGAGACCGTCACACCAGAGGCTGGTCGCAGCCTAACCAAGGACAAGAACGGCTTGCTGTCAACGTGGAAGCTTGCTGGCGGCAGCCTGGCTCATTGGGTAAAGAAGAGTACTTACCTTTTGAAAACTGAGCTACTTGTCACCAAAGATCAATGGTTGTCAGGCTCCTCACAGTAGTTATGGGACACAAAGGGAGACTTGCCTTTGCTCCTAAGAGAATTCTTGGCATAAACACAATTCTCCTTCGTCCTTAGAATGGAATCCGGACCCCCCGGCTTAGCCTGCCAGGCTCTCCAGGGTCTGGTCCTGCCTCCCTGTTTGACCTCAGATCCTCTCCCCCACTTAGTAGTTGCTCAATAAACACTTGTTGAACGAGTGGACATAGGAATGACTACATGATCTTGTATGAGACACAGCCCCTTTCCGACCTCAGTTTCTTCACTTTTAAAGGAAGTGGCTGGCCTGAGTTTTCTCTGAGATCCCCCCTGGAATGAAGACCATGAGAGGCAGAATTAGGATCATTCAGCAGATGCTTGCCAGCATCTCCTTTAAGCCAAGCTCTATGACAGATACTGGGGACACCATGATGGATATCCCTGTCCTTGAGAGGTGTCTTCAAAAGTAGAGACAGATACCAAGAGACTCGTTTCAAACTAGCATGATGCATGAGTGCACACCCTGGAGTCCTAGGAACTGGGCATCGTCCCAACTCTGACCACTTCCTTGAGCAAACAATCCCTCAGTGGCCCATGACTCAGATGAAGATAATGGCCCTAACTCATGGAATTTTGTGAGAATTAGGGGTGATGGTGTTATCATTGCTGAAATCATCTCTGGTGCAAAGACATGCTCAGCAAATGTAGGTGATGATCACCAACAGACAATGATGATGGCGAAGACTTGATGGCGAATGATACTCAGCGCCCAGGTGACTGTGCAGTTGTATTTGGCTTAACGCAGCGATTGTCAACCTTTCTCATCTCATGCCACACAAACTAATTACCAAAATTCTGCAACACCCCCCAAAAGTATATTTTTTGCCAATCTGACAAATAGTAGGTGTAATTTTGATTCATTCACACCAACGGCCATTGTGGTGTTGGCTGTGGTCATTTTTCTGCTTGACGATCTATAGGAAAAGAGATCAGTGCCCCTGACTATATAGTCAGGTGTTGCATGTTTTAAAACTCCTTGCGGCCACTGGTTGGCAGGCACTGGCTTCACTCATTTTCAGATCACTCAGTACTCAGGCTATTCTGGTTGTAAAATATTTTCAGCTTGCCCCTGGGTAGAGCACCGTAGGAGCAGAGATGCTCATGGTGCTAAATGTCAGTGGTTCACGGATGACGCCCAGGGGAAGCTAAGACCAGAGCCGAGCTATAAGGTGAAAAAGGGCAGGCAAGGCCTCCTCGGTCCCCGCTGTGCCCACCAGAAGCAGCCAGAGGAAGCTTTCAGAATGCAAATCAGATCCATTGATGTCTCCTTAAAACCAGGGACTGTCTATTGCACTTGGAATCAAATCAAAACTCCTCACCATGGCCTGGGAAGCCCTACATGAGCTGGTCCCATCTTAGTCACTGCCACCCTTCCCCGGCCGTACTCAGACTGTGCACTGACTGTGCTCTCTGCCAGCAGTGCCCCCTCTTCGATCTTACCAGTCTCCCCGTGCCTGGCTCCTTCCTCTTCATCAGTAGAGCTCAGCTCAAATGTCACCTCTGCAGAGAGGCTTCACCAACTGCTCTACCTGACGTTCTCTCTCCCACTCCCCACGCCATTCTTTCCCCTATTGCCATTCACTTTGCAAACCCAAATCTTTTTTGTTTCCTTAAAAGCTCTTGGTGCTGCCTGAAATTATCTCTGGGGGGGGGGGGGGTAAGGACTTTATCAGTCTTGTTGCAACTGGCCTCAGCTCAGAGTTGGCCCTCGAAGATTGTTTCTGATGAACAAATTCCAGATCCTTGTAAAGGATTGAGGTGAGGCAGTGTGTTCTGGGATGAGAACACGAGGTTAGAGCTAGTGTCACACAATGTAGAGTCACATCAGGTCACGGAGCACTTTGATACAGAGAATTTTCTGGATCATGGTGTCTGCCACATTGGAACATCGTGAAAAGACCAACGATATCATGTTCCTTCCCCGAGGACAGCCATTTCTCAGTCTTGCATTCCCAGAAAGCTTCTCTAGGAGGACCTCCATCTAAATTAATAAAGGGTCAAGATTATAAAATAATTTTCAGTAATCCAGGTTTGGCTCTTCCCCATGGTAATTCCAATCAGACTAGCAGAAATCCTCAGGCTGTCTCTTTAATGAATAGCTAAATACGGTGTTTAATCAGCATGTCATCCTATAAGCCCCCCAAGGGTTTGCTCTTGTAAGCAGTTTCAACATTGTTCCTGCGGTCTTAGTGGCCTCGTGCATTTGCTTAGAAGGTCAAACATTCACTAATTGATCCCCTAGTTCGTGTCAAACACTCTGATTACCTTAAGTAAACCCCCCAAATTGGGGGTCAATTAAACTACACCTTAGTGCTTATCCAAAATATTAAAAATTCTGACTTTGGAAAGTTTGGATTTTAAAACATTACCCATAACTGGCAAGAAGTAATCCATCGATATCACTTTTAGAACCCACCTGCCCGTGAGATACTCTCTTCTTAGCATCTCTGTGTGGCTGCTCCCCAAGCCCACACTAATGGCAGGACAAGCAGCAGGCCTCCTTCCCCCAGACCTGCCCACACCCATGCCCATTGTGAGTGGCTGGTAGGTCTTAGGTTGACGCCACCCTGCCCAGCTGGGGAGGAGCAAAGGCAACACCTCCAGGTAGTGTGATTACCCCAAAGAAAGACCTGGGAGGCCGTGGAAGGGAAGCAGTGATATTTCACTGTTAAACCCTGCCGTTGGTACTTGAACTAGTACAACTCCTCAAACATCTTTTTATCTTCTCTTGCCCTTAATGCCAAAATTGTGTTCTGACAGGTGGGAATGAGAAGTCTGACCCCTGCCAAGCTGCCTCCTGGGGTCTTCTGGTGGCCCTGGCTATTCCGAGGCCCAGGGAGTCACTTAGCACTCACTCACCACACTCACCTGCACAGCCTATAAACTGCAAAGTCCTGTGGACTGGATCTCTGGCTTAACAGCTACCACCTGAAATGATACCTTCCCTACCTCCACTCCCTCCTGCTCTAACCTCCCTCTTACAGCCTAGGCTCATCCTCCCCTCCCCTGCTCAAAACCCTTCCATAGCTTTACTTATATTTCTGGACTCCTGGCTCTGATGATCTGGACTCCGCCTACCTTGCAACGCACATGATGTGAGGCCCCTTGACCTTGACCAACTGAACTGGAAGAGGGGTGAACAGTCAGACAAAATAGGGCTCTGCTAACTAGCTGACAGTCTCTGCTAAAACAACTACTAACGTGCGTTTGAATCCCAGGGATGTGTTAAAATGCAGGTCTCGACTCAGGGGTCTAGGGTATGGCTCAAGGGTCTGCATTTCCAACGAGCTCCCAGGTACTGTGGCGGTTGCTGGTCCCTGCATGGCACATTGAGCAGCAAAGCCCTATGTGATCTTTTTAACGCCTAATTTGTATGTGTGGGGGGTGGGGGGTGGTGAGGGGGCTGCTGTAGTCAAAGCAGCTTAATTTTAAGATGATGTTAACTCCATAAAATCACCGTGTTTGTAGATCAAAACATCAATTTCACATGGTTCAACCTAACGCAAGAGGCGATCCATCAGCCAGCTCCTAAGAGAAACCAAAGTTTGTGATATGAGAATTCTAGCCAACTCACCTTGGAACAGAGAGGAAGCAAGGCTTCAGATGAAACTTCTAAATGCGTTAACTTGAGCTTAGAGCAGAGCACACCCCACCCCCATGCTTGCCAGCTCCTTTCTCACGGACCCTGGCTCCCCCAGGATCCCACTCCCCTGGGCACCTAGGAGACTTCTTCCTGCCATTTTCAGTCTCGTACGATGGAGAGCAGGATCGGCCCCCGGGTTGCCTCCCACCACCTACTCTCCAAGGTGGAGTTCTCAGAACATGCTGAAATTTCAAGGCCTGCCTTGAAGCGCTGGCACATCCCCAGGTCGCTTTGCAGGTCACCTGGTGGGAAGATCTCAGCAGATGGCAGGATGTGTTTTGATTCTCAAAAAGAAGCTTACTCAACACTGACGGGAGGTGTGGCGGGTCCCCCACAGCTCCTGGTTCTTTCACATGGCAACACTTACCCACCTACAAACAGCTCTGGCTGTGTGTGGGGGGAGGGGGGGAGGGGCTAGAAGAAGGGAGGGAGAGGCGATTGATAATCACCGGTCTGCTACACCTGCCTGGGCCGAGCCCTGCACGGGCAGGGCATTTTCGCCGGCCCCTTCCTGTGGTAGCTGCTCTATTACCATCTGCCGCCATTGGCAAAACTCACAAGAAGTGAAAAGGCAATAAGCAAATAAGATATTTCAAGGGCAGAAGGAGCACGTTTTCCTTCTGTGAGCAGCTCTACAGACTCAAGATGTTCAGGATAGTCTCAGGTTCGAGGTACCGCCCATCAGAGTGGGCACTGGTGGGATATTGATGCTTACTGGTCGTGTTGCATCGGTTGTCCGCCTCCAGCCGCCTTCTAGCTGGAGAGGTTTTAACAAATACCAGTTCCCTATTCCCACCCCCAAATCAGTTCAATCAAAATTGGGGAGACAGCCACAGGTAGGTTTTAAAAGCATCCAGGTGATTTGGATGCACAGTGAAGGTTACAGAGCACCGTGTTAAAGGTGGTTTTTTCCCAAAGATTGGGCAAAAGCACTTTTGGTGATTATTGACTCTTCTCAGCTTCTGAGACTTCACATTTTTTTAATGCAATATAGGATATTAATAATGAACGTTCTCTTATAATTTCAGAGTCACAAATCACTTTTACGTGCATTATCTTACTAGATTCTTGAATCAGCCTGTGGAAAATGCTAACACCATTACGGAAAGGTAGATGCTGGGCTTATTGTTTACAAGAAACAAAAAGGAATGGAAACAACCTGAAAGCTAGGGAAAGAATGGTTAAATATGTTAT
The DNA here is from genome assembly GCA_004026545.1 of Mormoops blainvillei. Lineage (NCBI taxonomy): Eukaryota > Metazoa > Chordata > Mammalia > Chiroptera > Mormoopidae > Mormoops > Mormoops blainvillei. The sequence continues at coordinate 6,393 of PVJD01009462.1, forward strand.
GGGGCTTTTGTGCAATGGAGAATTCTATAGCTATTAGAAAGGCTTCGTAGGTCTATACACATTGACTTAGAAAGATAGCCAAAAACTATTTTTAAATTTTAAAAAACCAAATTCAGGGTCAGGATTATAAATTATTGCATTTCTATTTGAGTTTTTTTCTCACTCTTTTATTTTGAACAACTTTAGTTGAGATACCTTTGGCATGTAAAAAATTGTATGTATTTAAGGTATACAACTTTTGATGTTTTGGTATGTGTATACATTGTGAAAAAAGCCATAATCAAGATAAATACCTCCATCACCTCCACATCGTTACCATTTGTGTGTGTGTGTGTGTGTGTGTGAAGAAGATTTAAGATCGACCCTCTTAACAACTTTCAAGTATACGATACAGTGTTGTTACAGAGCTATGGTCACACTGTGCTGTACAGTAGACCCCCAGAACTCATTCATTTACATAACTGAAACTTTGTACCCTTTGACCAACATCTCATTTCTCCCTCCAGCCCCTGACAACCACCATTCTATTCTCCGCTTCTATGAGTTTGACGGTTTTGTATAAGGGAGATCGCACGCAGGTGTCTTTCTGTGCCTGGCTACTTCACTAAGCATAATGTTCTTCTGGTTCATCCACACTGTTGCAAACGGCAGGATCTCCTTTCTCAAGGCCGAATAACATTCTATTGCATATCCCCTTTTTCATCCATCAGTGAACATGTAGGTTGTCTCTGTATCTGGGTTATAATGAATAATGTTGTAGTGAACATGGAAGTTCAGGTATCTCTTTCAGATCCAGATTTCCTTTCCTTTGGATATGTACCCACACGTGGGAATTCTGGATCATAAGATAGTTCTATATTTAACTTTCTGAGGAAGCACCATACTGTTTTCCATAATGGCTGTACCAGTTTACATTCCCAACATCAGTGTACAGGGTTCCCTTTTTTCTGCATCATCATCAGTGCTTGTTATCTATTGTCTTTTTGACAATAACCATTCTTGCAGATGTGAGGTGATATTTCACTGTGGTTTTGATTTGCATTTCTCTGATGATTAGTGATATTAAGCACCTATTCATGCATATATCAGCCATTTGTATGTCTTGAGAATTGTCTGTGTAGGTCCTTTGCCCATTTTTTTAATCAGGTTTTTTTTTTTTTGCTATGGAGTTGTGTGAATTCCTTATACATATTCCTTGTCTGTTAACCCCTTATCAGGTATATGGTTTGCAAATATTTTCTTCCATTCTATAAGATGCCTTTTTAGTCTTTTGATTGCTTTTCCTTTGCTGTGCAGAAGCTTAGTTTGATGTAACCCTACTTGTCTATATTTTTGTATTTGTTGCCTGTGTTTTGGTGTCATAACCCAAAAACCATTGCCAAGATCAATGTCAGGAAGCTTTTATCCCTGTGTTTTCTCCTAATAGTTTTATAGTTTCAGGGACTATGTATAAGTCTTTAATTTATTTTGAGTTGACTTTTGTATGTGGTGTGAGGTAAGGATTCTGTTTCATTCTTCTGCATGTGGATATTCAGTGCTCCCCACAGCAATTATTGAAGAAACTATTCTTTCCCCGTTGTGTGTTCTTGGTACCCTTGTCAAAGATTAGTTTACCATAAATGTGTGAATTTATTTCTGAGTTCCCTACTCTGTCCCATCGGTCTATACATCTGTTTTTATGCCAGCTTCATACTGTTTCGATTACTATAGCTTTGTAATGTATTTTGGAACCAGGAGATGTGATGCCTCCAGCTTATTCTTCTTGCTCAAGATTGCTTTGACTATTTAGGGTCTTTTGTGGTTCCAAAAGACTTTTGGATAGTTTGTTTCTATTCTCTAAAGAATGCCTTCGGAAATTTGATAGGGGTTGCATTGCAGATTACTTTGAGTTGTATGGACATTTTAACAACATTAATTCTTACAAGCCATACTCACAGAATGTCTTTCCATTAACCTGTGTCTTTTTAATTTCCTTCATCAATGTTTTACAGTTTTCAGCGTACAAGTCTTTGCTTCTTTGGTTAAGTTTATTCCTAAGTATTTTATTCTTTTTGTCACTATTGTAAATGGGATTGTTTTCTTAATTTCCTTTTTCAGATACTTCATTGTTAGCTACCAACTTTTGTATGTTGGTAGCATATGGAAATGCTACCAACTTTTGTATGTTGATTTTTGAAATCCTAAAACTTTACTGAATTCATTTATTAGTTCTAAGTATTTTGTTGTTGTAGGGTCTTTAGTGTATTCCACATATATGATCATGTCCTAAGCAAACAAAGATAATTTTACTTTTTTTTTCCAATCAGGACGCCTTTTTTTTTCTGGTCTTATTGCTCAGGCTAGGACTTCCAGTACTATGTTGAGTACAAGTGGCAAGAGTGGGCATTCTTGCCTTGCACTGGCTCCTAGAAAGAAGGTTTTCAGTTCTTCCTCATTGATTATGGTAATAGCTGTGGGTTTTTCTTGTATCGACTTTATTGTGTTGAGGCAAATTTCTTCTGTGCCTTTTAAAAATAGTTTTTTTTATCATGAATGAATAATAGTGAATTTTGTCAAATGCTTTTTCTGCATTTATTTGAGGTAGTTTTATCTTTAATACAGCATATCACATCATTTTGTGTATATTGAGCCATCCTTGCCTCCCTGACAGAAACCCCACTTGGTTATGGTGTATCATCCTTTTAAGGTGCTGTTGAATTCAGTTTGCTAATGTTTTATTGAAGATTTTGGTGTCTGTGTTCTTTAGGGATATTGGCCTATAGTTTTCTTTCTTGTACTGTTCTTGTCTGGCTTTGGTATCAGGGCAATGCTGGCCTCATGAGTTGGGTTGGGAAGTGTCCCTCCTCTTCTCTTGTTTGGGAAGAGTTTAAGGTGGGTTGGTGTGATTTCTCCTTTGAATGTTTGGTAAAAGTCACCTGCAGAGCCATCTGGTCCAGGGCTTTTTTGGGAGGGAAGGGAGATGTTTTATTACTACTTCAATTTCAACTTTCCATATTTCCATATTATTACTGCTTCAATTTCCATATTTGTGTTCATCTGTTCAGATTTCTATTTTTTTCTTGATTCAGTCGTGGTAGGTTGTACATTTCTAGGAATTGATCCATATATTGTTTTTAAGCCTGACATGTGTACGTGTGTATAATTTATAAGCACAAAAAAGCAATCTGGAAAATTCTAAACTGTTAATAGTCACATTGTTTGGGCTAGGATTAGACAGAGGTGTGGGAGAGGGACTATCACTTTTTTCCTTCTCTATTTTTTATTTTGTAACAAAAATTATACTTCCGTGCTATTTCAAAATCCATTTTAAAACCACAGCGCTAAGATGAATCCGAAGGGGAGAGTGGTACTCGTTTTTCAGAGGAAAAAATTGAGTCCCACTGAGGCAGCGTATTAGTCACGTGGCTCAAAATGGGTGGGGCATTCGGCAACTATATGTGTACGCTGTATTTCACAATGTCTTTTTTTAAAAAGAGGTTTTTAAAAAAAATTAGGTAGCAGAGGGAAACCCTATTTACTGGGATGCAGTTCCGGGACCGCTTTCATTCCTCATACTGATCGTGGCGCGGGGTCTCGACAGCCGTATTGCTGATCGTCAATGAACAAGCGAGAAGCTTAACCCTGCGCAACCCAATGGCCTGGGCGGGCCGCTGCGTCGGGAGCCTGAGACGGCAGCTCCGTCTCCACCGGGACCTGGCAACGCCCTGCTCAGCCAGGGGCCGGGAGCGAGATTTACTCGCGGCCAGCAGCAGCTGTTGGCGCAGCGTGTCGGCCCCTGCAGGGCAGTTCCACTCCTAATTCACTCTACACACACTTTAGGGGAAAATGTCCTGAGCTGGAGCCAGAGCCAGATGGGCACTGCGCTTATGGAAGGCGCGATTGTTACCAGAAAACATTTACAACTATGTATGGGTGTTTTTGTATATGTGTGTGTACGCATGCATTTTATACACTCACACATCTCCTTGCGCCCAAATCCCTTCAATTACAATTATTGTTTTTTTCTCCTGCCAGGTGCAGCTCATCCACTATAACCATGAGTTATATACGAATGTCACAGAAGCTGCAAAGAGCCCAAATGGACTGGTGGTAGTTTCTATATTTATAAAAGTAAGTGTCTTGCATTCCGTTATTCTTCTCCTCTTGCCATCCCCACCCCAGTCAGGTTACCTGTTTACAGTCTTGTTGGATCTTAGATATAACGCAAAGGGTGGTGCGCGTGCCCAAGAAAAGCTGCAGGATGGTGATTTCACATCCGTGGGATTTATGAAGAACGAGGTCCCTCTTGGTGCAATGCAAAAATGACGGGTTTCATTTCAGAGCATCAGGGCCTGGGAATTTGAGCAGATTCAGTCCTAGAGGGGGGAAAATAAGATGTGCTGGATCCAGAAACATGCTTCGGGTCCCATCTCATGCAGAAAAACCAGAAAGAGGTAATAGGAGGGGAAGCGGTCCCTCACTGACACCCCACAAGATGAAAGCCCTGCCCATCGCTTGGAAAAATGAGATACAAGGGAAATGTGAGCTGTCCACCCGGCACTGCACAAAGCAGCTCCCTCCAGCTTCTGCACAAGGGCTCTGAGTATCACCCTCCCCTCTCTCTCCCTCATAAGCTTCCCCCGGGGAGAATTAAGCAAAGATCACCAATGCTGACTTGATGACACTCTAGGGAGGCTCCCCATCTTCCTACCAGTCACCGCCAACAAATCTCCAGTGAAGCCAATTCTAATTTGTTAAAAGGTAATTACTGTTCACATTTTTGACAGATGGAGAGTGAAACAGGTATGCAAATGTAAAAGAAGAAAGAAAAAAACAAATGGTCTTTTCAATTGGGGGGAAAAAAGAGGAAAAAAGCAATATGTGGCGTTTCCAAAAGTTGGCAGTCACTGTGCTGACCCCTTGGGAAGTTTGGTGCAGTCCATTAGAGGAGGTGTCCCAATCTGAACTTAGAATCTGACAAAATCGATCAATAGAAATCCAGCATTTGCCACTATGGGGTTGCAACAGAGTTCTGGTGATGACAGCATCGTTGTTCAGGAGAATGGGCACGACTGCGTCCCAGGTGCCACTCCCTCCCCCTCCCCGAAAGCATCGCCCTTTGCAACAGGCACTTCACCTGCCTGGTCATCCCTCTCAAGATGCCACGCCTCCCCATAATTCCTCTCTCACTCAGGTCAGGCCTGGCCTTCTGTGGTCCAGGCAGAGCTGTAGATTGGACGAGGGCATTTGTGACTTGTTGCTGTCCCCTGGCCACCAACCCCCAACTCCTCTAACTTGTAAGCAGCAAAGAGAGGAAGGGGCTTTTGGCCAGGGAAACATATTTTTAGGCCTTCATAGTACCCGATGCGACATCCAAAAGAAATTAGTCCTGCCGGTCCCTGCTCTACACCTCCCGGCACCATCGCAGGCTTTGTAGGTTCCTCGGACCAGGCCCTCAGACGTGTACTTTGTGTATATTTTATCATTTAGCCCTAATAAATCTGCAGGGTGGGCCTCGGCGTTCTGTCCTGCTGAAGAGGTAAAGAGTTCGGAGACTCTTTGGCATTCCGCCCCAGGCCATGTTGCTCCTAACAGCCCATCTAGGAAGGGAACCCAGATCTCGCTTGACTGTAATACTGAGGACGTCATTCACACTATATGCCTCCCTGGGGAGCTGGCGGGGAAGCAGCTGAGAGGAAGCTAGAAAATGACATTGAAAAACATCTCCTGCCACCCCCATGCTGCCCACGAGCACAGGGCAAATTCTATACCCCTCAACCAACCCCAGTTATGACACTGATAACCAGCTGGCGTGTCCATCCCAGGTCACACTCACTGAAGTGAAGCCTGCGGACATGTCACAGTATTGGGACACACGTGTCCAGGCGCTCACTTCTCCCGCGGCTTTTCCAGGAAGTGACTCTGTGACCAATGTGAGCTGCCCGCAATGCTTGTCCATCAGTGACTGCCTCGGCCTCAGTCCCTGACTTTGCCTCAGTTTTCTCACCGCTCCGGGGTCTGTGAATATCATCCCGGAAGGGCAGGGGCATCACAGCTGACAGGGTGGCTGACACGCCAGGGAGTCGGCCTCCTCACCGGCACCCTACTGGCGTGTCTCACTCCACAGAGATTACTGACGCAAGTCCTGGCTTCCTCCCTGCGGGTGGTTGGGAGGGACGTCAGCATGCCCCCAACGCTGAGGTCAGCGCAAGGGTGGCCCCTAGCTCTGCCTAGTCTCAGGCCATCTTGTCCCTTAGGGGTACTTCCCTTCCTTCCCTGAGCGAACCTGAAGCGTTCTGGCTAGATCTCAAATTAAACCATAGCCTTCCTGTCCTTGTCCAATATAATCACCTTCCAGGTGTTCCAGCTGTGACGCATCATTCACTTGCCCCAAAACACTGACTGAGTGTGGGGTGCAGGCCAGCCCTGTGCTAGGCACTGGGACATAGAAATGAGACGAGCAAAGCCCTTGGTCCCTAAGGGCATGCAGCCTCTGCTGGTCTCTCCACACCCCCTTCTCAGTGCCCTGCAGGGTAGGCAGGACCAGAAAATGACGGGTCCCACATCTAGGTCAGCTGAGCCCTGGAGAAGTCCCCCTGGCCAATAGCAGAGCCGTAGAAGAGCTGGAGTTGTTGGTTAAAAATAGGAGACTTGTTTATCTGTGGATTTTACTTATCTCCACCCTCTCCTGGTCCCCCATCCTTCCCATGACCACAGGGAACCGAGATCTGGCTGTAATTGCTACTCAATCACACACCATTAACTTCCCACTTATGCTCACTTATACCAAGTACTTATTTTATCCTCTCGCCCTCGCAGCCAACACACTGGAGCCCACAAATCATCTGTGTGCACTATGGAAGTTTTTCAATTATTTTTAATCAGTTTGAAAGGGCCCAGCCCCAACCTTAGTGCTGCCCAGCCTCACCGGGTACCAGGAGCCCAAGGCACCCGATTATGGGTCATGGCAGATTCCTTACTGGCCACGACATTATATTCTGGCTCTCCTCCTTTCGCGGGGTGCGTTGGTACAGACAGGTGGCTTCAGGCTCTCTTTCAAATGGCCAAAGAGGATGGGACAGTGGAAGTTGGGTTTGGCGCTAAAGCGCCTGCAGGAGAGCAGTGTTTGATCTGGGACTTTTCTCTGCTTGTAGGTGGGTTTTACAAACACCGTTGAGCGCCATCACTCACCAAGCTCCCCTTGGTGTGCGTCTCCACAAAACACACCCAGGAAACTGTGAGAAAGGAGAGGCACATGGCAGGAAAATAAACTGTCTGGGCTATTTCCAAACTAAACATTACCAGTTGCTTACCTAATAATAATCATCACCCACTATAATTTTCCCAACCCTCAGAATAAATCAGATTTTAAATGTCGATGTGTCACGACATCCGATTAGCGGCCAAGGTGTAAATTACAGAGCGGAGCTGAGCTGAGCATGGTAGGAGAGAGGCGACTGGGGTGAGCAGTGATACGCTGGAAAAGCCGAGTAAAGAGGGCGGCGCCAAGAAAACAGTGTCCACGGTTATATAGGGGCACATCGCCGTCTCCAAATGGTGGTCCCCTGGATTAAGCTCCTGGAACCCTGGCTTTTTCTCCCAAAGAAGGAATTTGGAGACCTAAGGGCATGGGCATAAAATGGGAACTGATCCCTAATAGGTACTTGGTAAATATTTATTGGATGCATAGATGGTTGGATGGATGGATGATTGAATGGCATGGTATATGGTATGTATTTGATTTATGCAATAAAGAGCAGTTATATAATCAGGTTCTCTGTTACTTTTGGAGGTTTGTTTTCATCTCCTGATAGCCCTGTTCTGTGTACTCTTTCTGTCTCACTCTCAACCGAGATTACTATCCCATTGCTAACACGTCACTCCCTGTCCCCTTTGATGGCTCCCTCTCCCTACAGAATAAAGTTTAAATGCCCTCATATGACTGTCAAAGCCTGACATGTGCTAGCCCCTGCCTACCCGTCTAGCCTCACCTTCTGCCCTTCCTCCGTATTCTCAGCTCCAGCTACACGGAAATAAGTGCCTGGGCATGGCTAGTTCTTCCGTGTCCATGTATGAAACAGATGCCCTGTATGTAATGTTTTTCCTTCCCCTTCCTTGTTTCCACACTCTACCACAAAAGCACTTTGTTAACTTCCACCCATCCCTCAAGACTCAGTTCAGGGCCCTCGCCAGGTAGCTCAGTTGGTTAGAGCATCATCCCGATATGCCAAGGCTGTGGGTTCAATCCCTGGTCAGGACACATCCAAGAATAAACCAGTGAGTACATAAATAAGTGGAACTACAAATCAGTGTTTTCTCTCTCTTCCTCCTCCTCCTCCTCTTCTTCCTCCTCCTCCACTCTTCCTCTCTCTCCCTAAAACCAATTTTTGAAAAAAGACTCAGCTCGGGCCTTAGCTCCCCAGATTCCCCAGGTGGGTGGTCCTCCTCTAATATCATCATAGCTGTGACTCTATGCTAGCGCTATTCCGACTGTATTATAACCACTGTTTACTTAACCTGTCTTCTTTCTCTAGACTGCGGTTTCTGGCAAATGAAGTCTGTATATTTTATCTCTAAATTTTCAGCCATTGTAGGGTTTGGTACATGGTAGACACTCAGGAAATATAAATGAGCAAGTGAATTCATGGAGGTCATGTTTATCCTGGGATAGTACGACACAGTCGTTAAAAAAATTTTTTTTTCTCCCCTAGGTTTCTGATTCATCAAACCCATTTCTTAATCGAATGCTCAACAGAGATACTATCACAAGAATAACATACAAAAGTAAGTTTCTTGTGCAGCAACTATTTCTCATACAACAACAATTTCTTACACAATTATTCTATAGAGGTTAGCGCTGTCTGAAGGCAGAATGCCAGAACAGATGCTCTCCAAGAGCCCCTTCAGCTCCCTGGTCCTTTAATTCTATATAAAGTCACTCTGGACAGTCGGGGCTGGATAAGAAGCAGCTCATTTGAAACAAGTCCCTGGGGTGTCTTTGTCATCCACGCCTGTCTAAGGCAATAATGATTATTGTGAAGACGGTCATCATTGTCCCATGGATTGGTAATAAGCTGGGGCACTCTGTTAGCTGACGAACTCCACCGTAGCAGCTGGCCATATTTGGGGCTTTGCCAATTTTATGTTGGAAAAAGCATTCATCAGGTAGTTTGCGTCCAACCTCAGCACTGACAGCGCCCCTCGGCCGGGCCAAATCTCCCTCTCTGGGTCGCTGGGTCGCCCCTTCAGGTGGAGGCACGGCAGCATCTTTCTTCATCCTCACGTGTGGCCCTCTGATCTAGAAGACTCTGTCCAGTGAGTGTTTTATCCCTACAATCTTTATGCAGAGAAGAGAAATTGAAGGGAGAAGAGGGAAAGGGGGCTACTGTCATCCACAGAAATCCCAGAAGTTGCAGGCTTTGGGAAAACTTACGTGAAATAACACACACCAAGAGATGAAATGAGTCAGTACAGAAAACAAAATTTTACCTAAAGTGAGATTCAAGTCCTGACTTTGTCCTTAAGCAGGGAGCTTCCTCATTTTGACTCTGTCTCCTCATCTGTAAAGTGAAGAAGTTGAATTGAAGGTCCTTCTAGGATTCTGAATCAAGCCATAGGTAAATAACGATTTTCGCAAATGTTAAAACACACTGCTTCCCTTCGGCCCCTCCTCACCAGGCGAGGAGCTCAGCCGCACCTGCTGCCGCTGCTTCTCGCGGGGATGTGGCAGAGGGTCCTTTAGACCTGCTGACCGGTCTCCCCTTGGACTGCGGAAGGGAGAGTACAGAGAACCCTTGCCTTGTTCACCGGTCCCCTCATTCAGCAGACATTTCCTGCACACCTGCCCCATGACAGACACCAGCCGAGGCTCCCAGAATAGGAAGATGGGCCAGGCCCCAGCCCTCCCCCCAGGTGCTTGCTGGCAAGTCACTCCCATAGGAAGAGGATGGGGTAGCGGCCAGTGGGGCTGATGAATGAAGGATTACACTCCACCTAGATGGACGTCACCCTGAAAATGAATCAGGTTGTCTGCAGAGCTGCCCCGCCCTTCCTCATCAATACCCCGAAGATTTCTCAGCTAAAGAAGGCAGTTCTGCCTCGTGTACAACTACCACATTCGATAACTGCCCATAAAAGATTATTAGTCTTTTAACTTTTTTGATTAAAAAGGGCATGAAAATTAAATAAAATGTTTTCAAATAATCTTGAATTTGCAGTTTAGAGACCGTGAAAAGCCATGAAATCGTACATTAAGCCCCAACACATAACCTAACAGATTGGCAACTGCGGAATCAATCATTAGTGGGACTGTCCTCCCTGCCCCACCCCCGGCTCTGGTCTGATTAATTTTAAGTGACGTGGCTGCTGCTGAAGAAGAAAGTAGCCACGTGGGTCTGTACTATGGGAAGTTGTATCAATTCTGGTGCAAATAGGAGCTGGAGAGCCAAGGTGACAGGTC
>PVJD01009462.1:16930-62591 GCA_004026545.1 Mormoops blainvillei
AAAAGAAAAAAGAAAAGGAGGGAGGGAAGGGGAGAAGGGAGGGAGTGAAGGAGACAGACAGAAGGATGGAGGGAGGGAGACCTTCCAAGCCTGGAGACCAGTATCCACAGCAAGGACAGCATTAAAAGGAATGAAGAAGCGTTCGAAGGGAGGAACTGTATCTTCATCAGCTCTTCATCGAACGATATACCCTGCAAACACCAGTGATGGCCTGAATTAGTGGAGGAATGAATGACCGCAGGGATGGGGCAGAGGGAGTGAGTGGCAGGAAAAGTGGTCTGGAGCCAGATCTTGAAGGGTCTAGGCGCCAGGCTGAGGAGTGTATGCAGAAGATGTACTTGAAGAAATACCCTCAGCACCTCTCCAGACACCCTTCAAGAAATGCAAACAGAAGAGAGCAGGAGCCCCTCCTCCTTCTGTCCCTCACAATCTATCTGTCAGGGCCAAGAAAAGAGAAAGGAGAACTAAAGGAAGATAAAGAGACCCCATGGGGAGAGGTGGTTGCGTTAAGCCCCCTAATCATGGGTATTCTGTGCTCTCACACACACGGGGGAATAATGAAGGTGCTCCTGGTAGCACACTTGCCACGTACATGAAGGAGTGACACCACAGAGAACGGCGGCCCCTACATGTGGGAATGGCCCAGACACACTATTCCCAAAACCCTGTGGCCGAAGGGATGGATTTGCTCAGGAGGAAAGGGTACACCGCTTCTGTTCCCTGCAGCTAAGCTCCTGGAGGCAGCCAGCCTGTGGAAGGGAGGCCGGAGGCAAGCAGGGGCGCGTCTGAATCAGAAGTCAGTCTCCAGAGCACAGCCGGTGGGTGGGAAACACAAGCCTGAAAGTCTCCCCAGAAGCTCCGCAGGAGGCAGCAGCAGGTGATGCTGCAGTCAGCCCACGAATTCCAGTCAAGATGAAGATAACGCCACCTGCTCGGGGACGCCTATCAGAGCACTCTGTTTCCATACTTCTAAGATATAAATAAGTCAATTCCCTCACCTGCCACCTAACCACATGCCCAGGGATACCTGACCTTGACTCCCGCCCACTCTCCCCGCCAGCCCATTCTGCGGCTGTGACCCAGAATGCCAGCCCAGCGTGGCCCCAGTATGCCCCGTCACCTAGATGTGGTACCCACTCTGCAAAACGCTGAGCATCAAGGAGACAGAAGCGATGCTAACTGAGAACTTTCCCCCCTCCAGGCTCTGGGCCAAGAGCTTTTCCGGCAGCACCTTCCCTAGTGCTCGCAAGTACCTACCTTCCAAACAGATACAATTGCCATCCCTTACGGATGAGGAAACCAAGGCTTCACGAAGTGAAGTCATTCGAGTGGCTATTAAGCAAGCCTCTAGTAAGTGGCTATTAATAAACAAGCACTCTGCATAATAAAAAACCTTCAGGGACACACGCTGACTTCTCACCGCTGCCTCTGTGGTGGGCTGGGGTGGCTCTGCCTCCAGCTGCAGGTATGCAGGTCCGCCAGGGCAGCGTGGCTCCGCGAGGCTCTCGTTCTCCTGGGATCAGGCAGCTCTCCCAGGGCAAGTACTTCTGATGGCGGAGGTCAGAAACGTGTGATGTTACTGAAGGCCTACGCTTGAAACTCACACGCTGTCACTTCTGTCCACTTGCCACTGACCAAAGCAAGCCACAGTGACTTTCTTTGTATTTCAAATACATTTCATGGTCATCTTAAAAATAAATAAATTTAAAATACACGAAGTGCAATGAAATAAAAATAAAATAAAATAAATCTTCCCACGGAGGTGGGGAGGGAGTGAACGTGTCCTGAACCATAGTTCACCCTTCCACAACAGGGGAGCAAGGACAGTTAACCTCTGAAGTCTCAAAACTAGTTCTCATGCTTGATACTTGCATGTTACATGAAACTTACCAACAAGTTTTTCTCCTCAGTCCAACTTTGGCTCAGTTTGAAGAGCCATCTCTTTGCTCCTTGCATCTGTTTCCACTTGGGAGGAACATGAACTGACCACAGAACTTGGGGGATCTTTGAAAGTTCAGGCTCATGCCCTCCTCAGCTTTCTGCAACCCCTGCCTGTCCCTTGGCATGGAACCACCAGTGCAGATCAGTGTCACACAGAGGGGCACCGCCATTGTTGGCACAGGGAGTAGTCAGAGAAGTCATGGGGTCAGTCTTCCCCTTCAGCCTTTCCCTTGGAGGCCATTGTAATAAGAAGTCAATCCAAGACTTGGAGCAGAGAGTGACATGACCTGCTGACAAGAGGGCCACTCTGTGGGCTTGGTGGGGCACAGACCAGAGAAAGGCAAAGAGAATCGTTGGGAGATGGCTGCAGAAATCCAGATGGTGAGACAGTGTGGACTGCGACCAGGCTAATGGTGCGGAGGCGGGGAGAAACACTGGCATGTATTTCGAAGAAAGAGCTGAGACATTTCTTGATAGATTAGATATGTGATACAAACAAGAAAGCGTCAAGGACGACAGAAGATTTTCGCCTGAGAAACTGGAAGGAAGACGTTTCCATCAACGGAGACGGGAAAACTGTGGACGAAACACATGGGTGGGCAGGAAGGGAATTAGAAGTTTCAAACATGTTAAGCTTGAGACGTCGATGGGGTATCCAATAAGTGCTATGGCGTAAACAGTTGGATATATGAGTCTGGATTTCAGGGGAAAAAACTGAAGATATAAATGTGAAAATCACTAGGCTCCAGATGGCATTTAAACTGGGTGAAACCATGGGAGTGAGAATAAACAGAGAAGAGAGGCGGACACGTCGTCACTTTTAAAAGAGCAGCTCGTATCCTCGTGACATGGGATTGCAAATCGTCTCTAAAGATAACTTTTAAACCCCAGCCTGGAAGAGTCTTTTGTGCATCTGTCTCATCAGCTACCTGGGGAGGGGTGGGGGGCATGAGAAATGTGGAGACGGGGGTGAAAGCACTATAGAATGGCGGCCAATTCAAGGGACGCAGTCCATTGGCCTGGTTCCATCATAGATTAGGTGACTAGCGGGGGAAAAAGGAATCGAGCAGTTATCCTACTGAGCCAGTTAAGAAAATCGATGCCAGGGAATGCATTAAAGGGGGAAAGAAGGAGAGTCTCACCGTAGACCTGTGAATTTGGGAGGCCAGATATCAAGCCGGTGAAAGCCACTGTTCTTACGGAAATCGATGTGTTCCATGACAAGAGAAGGAACCAGCAGACTTGGGCTCCTGGTTCTACCACTTCCTTTGCTGTTGGGCTTCAGGAAAGTTTCTTAACATCTCTGAGATGACAGTCTCATCATCAGTAAAATGAAGGTGTTAACACTGGTATTGAGAGACTTGAGGGGAGGATTAAGCAAAGTAACGAGTTCATCGTCTCGGCTGTGAGTGGTATAAACTAGGCGCATGATTTTGTGTGTTTCTAAATTGTCCTAAACTGCGTGGTCAGTAAAGCCAGCTTCCTGAAGTGGGGCAGGTAGGTCACTCCAAGGCCAAATAAAAAAAATATTCAAGGTAAACACAACACAGGGCACACAGGCGATGGTTTGCTTACTTTAAATGAAGTTTAAAGTGCACAGTTCCTGCGTGTGAACCCGTGCAGTGGACAGCGCTGTAACAGCCTTGTGAGGACCCACTACTTTCCTGGGATGTTGGGATCATGTGTCTGAGAAAATCTGGTAAAACGCTCTCACTAAAGCAGACCTACAATGGGGAAGACCAGCCTGAATTAATTTCAGGCTGAATTTAGAAAGTCTTCTAAAGAAATATTCATTTTATTGAAGTTAAATTCCCCTTCAGCAGACTGGGGGTCAAGACTAAAATCATGACATTGAAAAATGGATTTTCTGAATGGATTTTCTGGAGGCGATATTGGTAATTTACTTGAAGTATTTTAATTTTTTCTTAATGTAGTGTTTTGGAATAATGCCCATATCCCTCCATTTTCCTAGTGTTAATTAATTAGCAGGCACAGAGGCCCAATTATATAAAAGGTAACATTCCTCTCGTCTGAGTATCCTCGTGACTTCATCGAGCTAGCATTATTTTTTTTAATTTTATGATATTTTAAAGTGGTGAAATTAGTGACTAATGAACTGCAAAGAGCCTTTTTAAATGGGTGAGAGGGAGTCATTATTAGGACGTTACGTATAAACGAACTCTTTCTTCCAGTGTCCTAGGACAGTGTATCATTTGTGTTAGTTTCATTCTCCCTCAGTTTCACATACCCCATTCATTTCATACACAGTAAATACAATTGTGAACTTCAGTCCAATAAGAGTCCAAAAGATCATAGATTCTGAATTTAGGACGGTCTGGCTGTTGTCTTAATATATCTCCTCGGAGGGAAAAAAGGCGGGACTAAAGGCGTTTAGAGGAGAGATTTTAACCATGGTGTTTTGACACACCGTACGAATCCCTGAAAATATCTTTTTCAGAAAGTCTTGCCTGTTTATAACTTTGCTTTAGCACCCCCCCCACCCCCCCACCCCCGGCTCAGAGATGACTGTGCAGGCAAGCGTAGACCAACTTGTAGCTGCCTTATGTGTCTCAGTTCCTTGGGAAGTGTTTTGTGAGCCTGCTCCTCAGAGGGACGCGGTGTTAAATGTGATGAAATATCACCGAGGAACTTAAGCATATTGTTCCCGGTGCCTTTCTCTATGCTTAATTGAACTTGTACTTTCATCTCAAAGAACAGCTTCGGAAATGTTTTCACAGAATGCGAAATGCAGCTCACCCACTCCCGTGCTGCACACTAAGCAGTAACTCAAGTCAGCCAGGAGCGGAAAGGGGCCGCTTATACCTCCGCGAATCCAATTCTCCGAGGCTCTTTTTTTCATTTGTTGTTTGTGTAAAACAAAAAATCACATTACTTTATGCTTTAGTAATTGCCTTTTTTCATTTCGGTGGAATGTGCCTCAGATTACAAGAGGAAATGTCATTCCATATGAGAAAATTGCCAAATAGTTCCATATTGATCAGAAGCAAATCCAGTATTGATCTCTGGAACTGCCAAGTCATTTTTTCATTGGCATCGTTCTCTTTGAATGGGAACTTCACAAGCAGGAGGCCAGGCGATGTTAAATCTCATCAGCGGTCCTCACACAGAACCACATTTAACATTGCATTTAACAGAGGCTGCTTTGAAGCTCAGACTCAGGGAAGCTCCCCCCACTGTGCAGTTCTACGTATTTCATTATAGCATGTTTCTCTTAGGAAAAAAAAAAGAGAAAAACAGCCAACTTGGGAATTGTGTCCATGCCTAAGAACTCAGCATAATGTAAATAATAGGCTCATCAAGAGTATGTCATAAAACCAAGAGCATGGCTGTCAACTTCTACAGTCTTTTGGAATAAACTTGGGCTATAAACTGCATAAATATTCTATACCTATCGATTATGCACAGGGTCTTCCTGTACTATAAAGATAGAGCCAATACTAAAAACCATTACAACACTCTCACACCCAAAATTTGGCCTACTTAAGATCAATTTGTCAGCATAAACGTGTTTCTTTTGAATGACATTTTGGGATCTCTAGAGTTCTTTTCTACTTTAGGATGACTTTAGTAATATCCAGAATACTCTGGTGTCCCCAAGTAAGAGGTTACATGACTTAGCCATGAAGGAAAAGTAAGTTACTGGCCAAGTCACAATTAGAACTTAAACTTGAATTAAGACTTCTTCTTGAAGTCTAGGGCTTTGTCCTGCATAAGCTATGTTCTCCACGGATGATAGATAGATGATAGATAGATAGATAGGTAGATAGATAGATATAGAAGGAAAACCTCTCTATAAAACTATCCATGAAAATTTATTTGAACTTCTGCATTCTTCTCAGTAAATAATCCTTAAAGCAAGCAGAGACATGTGTGATCGCCCCACTGGCCTCGGAGCTTCACCCCACATTGGTCTCCCTCTGCTCGTAAACAACTCTGACCTCCAGATCTGTGCCGCTCTCACTAATGAACAGAGCCACGAGAGTTTGAGAACCGGAATCCACTTCCAGCGCATTTGTTCTTAGGCTCCCTTTGGTCTACAGCGCCCGGAGGATAACACCGACATGCACAGACTAGTTTTTTCTGCTGGTTGCTGTGTGAATGAGTCAGTCTGGGGGTCATAATAATTAGTTTCTGGCCTGGTCAGCTGCGGAAGCCATCCCAGTGTTCCCTGACCCTAGGGCTGAAAACTACTGGATTTGCTCGTCTTCTTTTTTTTTGGTTTTACTGCCTGTGTCCTGCCAAATACCCTAATCAGGTCTCTGTGGGGAGAAAAGAAGAGGCAGAAAGAGAACCTGTAGCTCTTAAATTCTAATTCCTAGCAGAGAGAACACCAATTTACTGGCATCCTTTAAGGCAAAGTGGTGAGCCAAGCAGACAAGCATTATATGTTAAATGTACACCGACTTCAGCAATGTAAATACACGAGGGTTCGGGCGTATTTGGTGTAGAAACATGGTAATGCTATGTGGAAAAAGGCAACAGTCTGTCTTGCCCTGATATCTTAGGATGTGATATATATGGGGAAGAGGGCTGGGCAGCACATACATTAATGGTACAGACTGGAGCCTCAGAGAATTTTTCCCACCATCTGACAGATGATGTTGCACCTTCCTCCCTTAGTTTATGCCCAGCACTACCAGCAGGTGGCGCTGCTGGGCAGAATTCAATCGCTGCTTATGGAGCCCCCGCTATGCAGTGGACCTCAAACTGGGGCTTGGGGATTGGAGATAAAAGAAGGAGGCCCTCTTCCCAAAGGCTCACAGTTTAGTGGGAACATTCAAAATAGCAGGTAACTATTAGCAAGCGGATTCAGTAAACGTGGTGAGAAGGGAAGGCACTACGCTAGCTGGGGAGAGCCAGGGGGCCTTGGGGAAGTCAAGCAGTGGTTATCCTAGAGAAGGTGGACGAGGACTCCAGAGAGGAAGGAGTGACATCACTGCCGCCCAGCATTGCTGAGTACTTACCGCGGACTGGGCCCTGTGCCAAGTACTTGAAGAGTGTGATCTCAGACAGCTCTGGGAGGAAAGCACCCTGTCTTAGTCAGTCTCAGGTACCATGACAAAGGATCACATAAACAACAGAAACTCACTTCTCACAGTTCTGGAGAAGACCAGGGTGCCAGCCTGGCTGGATTCAGATGAGAACACTCTTCTGGGTTGCAGAATTCTTGTTGTAGCCTCACCTGGCCGAAAGAGGGTGAGAGAACTCTCCAGAATCACTTTCATAAGGGCACTAATCCCATTCATAGGGGCTCCACCCTCATGACCAAATTACCTCCCAAAAGCCCCGCCTCCAAATGCTGTCTCAATGGGAGTTAGGACGTCAACATGTGAATGTGGGCGGGGACACAAACATTCAGCCCACTGCCTACTCCAACCATCTGCATACTACAGATGTGGAAACTGAGGCTCGTACGGTTACCTGCACGTCCATGGTCAGCTGGATGGTGAACAGCAAAGTCGTCCATCACACTCAGGTCTAGGTCTGGAGCTCCCGTTCTTCACACTGGGTCTTTCCAAGTTCTGTAGTATAAGAAATTAGGTAGGGCAAACGGTGGAGTACGAGCGTTAGCGAGATTCACGGGAAGACCGAGGTTTGGATATGAGGAATGTGGGAGGGAGGAAGCTGCCCGCCTTCTCTGACAACTATTGCATCTCTCAAAGGGGATGCGGACGGAGAGGAATGGGTAGTCTGGAGTACCACCAGCACAACAGTATGTTCTGGAAGCTTGTCATGACCTTGCCGTGTGGGTTAAATCCATAAACATGCCTCTTTTTGCCTCTTGCTCCTAGCCTGCCCCCCACAGCCCCACCACACACGCACGTGCGCAACGATCCTTTCCTCAAATGTGGCTGCAACACAGAGGCTAGTTATAGGTTCAGTGAAACATAAATGTTCTTTTTCTTTCCTCCCGTCATGCCCAGAATGCCCCTCATTCTACTGCCTCCGTTCTTCCCTCCTTCCACCGCCCCAAATAAAATAAAATGTGATAATGGCAGCATGCTAGAGTACCCAGTATGCTCCATGTGCAAGCTTGGTTAAACAAATCACATTGACCTTTAATAAAGATGTGCCAAATGCTTCCGTCTCTCATTCAATATGTTAATCTTCAGGCCAAAGCACGGTCAGAGCAAGCATCATTAAGTGCCAATCTGATCACGCTACTCCCCTGCTTAAAACCCTTCAGTGGCTCTGCATTGCCAGCAGGGTGAAGCCCAGACTCACAACAGCCCTCCCCTGATTCTCACCCGCACTCTGGCTGTCCCTGCCTATGCGCCTCCCTGCATGTCCTCACTCTTCCTCTAGCATGACTGTCTACGGCGCCCTGGACAGCCACCTGCCTGCCAGCCACACACTGATTAGTGCCTGTCGTTCAAGAGGCAGTCCAGGGCCGCTCCTCAGTTAATCCTCTCCTGAGTCCCACCCCCAGGCAGAGCTGACAGCGTCTCACTGTACTCATGAAATGCCAACATTGAGAGAAACAGATACATGTGTCTCTGCTGCTCCTTGATGCCTTCCCTTAATCACGTCCTGCTCTCCAGCCCCTAGCTTAGTGCCTGACACACTCGAGGGGCTTCAGAAACAGAGCCAAGGGATAGGTGTGCGGCCCGAGCTTGTCGTGGTGGCACCCGATCCAACTGCCGAGGTCCATCAGGTCGGTGTGTGGCTCCGGGCATCATGCCCTTGTTATGGAAGCATCTGACCGCACGGGCCCGAGTGCAGACCCAGCCCAGCCACGTTCCTCTTGAACTTGTCCTGATTCTCTGGTGTTTTGATGGGAAGGCAAACACATATAAATGGAAGGAGAAAGGAATCCCTTTCTCCCAGAGTTGGTCTCCAAACCCAGCTTGACCAATCTCTCCCTCTCGTGGGCATTTGGACAGAGACCTGGAGAGGTTCGGCTACCCCATCAGGGTAGTCAGAGCCCGGGAGGGGAAGGAAGGGGGCCTTTGCCCAGGACAATGGACTAGTAGCCTTAATGCACAGGATCAGTAGGAAGGTGCGGGCAAGGCCAAGGTGCACTTATCACCACCTGATATCAGAGTCTACGTATATTTATTTTGTCACTTGTTGTCTCTCTTCAGCTAGAAGGAGGGCGTCTATCTTGTTTACTGCTCTATCCTCAGAACCTAACCCTGTGCCCAGCACAAGCAGGTACTTGCGAACACTTGTTGAATGAATGAATGACTTCGGTCTGGAGGTCAGAAGATCTGGGTTTCAGTTCCCCGTCTGCAGTTACCACCTGGCTCTGTGACCCCAGGCAGGTTACTTTGCCTCTCTCGTCTTCAGTTGCTTGTCAGTGAGGGTATTATTATCCCCCTGAACAGTCTCGCTAGGTCAGTACGAGGTTCCAGCTGTATGTGAAAGTCCTTTTTTACAATTATGTATGCACAATACTAAACTTGAGAGATTATATCAACCACTAAAGAGTTAGTTCTTTCCCCTGGGGAGTTGAACATGCAAATGAGAAACGATATGTGAATCGAGGGGGCCTGGAGGAGCCACCCTCATCCCTGGACCAGCCGGGCTTTGCCGTGTGTTCTCCAGACCTCCGGGATGGACATCGTGATCGACCCTCTTGGCAGAATGGGGGGTGCAAGACTTCTGGAATCACGGAGGTACCGAGGGCTGTGGAAGCCATGAATGTACGTGGGCTACACTGTAATGAGCACATAGAGTGAGGGAAAAAAGAGCCTTGGACTGAGACTTACAAAATGCCAACATGGAGAGAAACAGGCAGAAAACGAGGATCCAGCAACAGAATCTACAACAGAATGGCCAGAACAACAGAAATACTGAGTAAGGGGCTTTAGAAGCCAGCGGGAGAGAGCAAAAGTGTGCAAAAAAGGGTTGCAGGGAGAAAAGGGGAGTGGACTGAGAGAGACTCATTGCAATTTACTGAGATTTGAAACCTCTAATGCATTACAGTTTTCTAAAAATGCAACCAATTCACTGAATTAAAAAAATCAGAAATACAAAAAATGTTAATGCCAATTCTTTTAGGTAATTGGGGTTATTATTTTTTCTCTTTTTTCCATGTATTCTGATAAATATTTATATCACTTCTATACTTGAAAAACGTATATTTAATAATAAATATTTATGAGTGTGAATACCTCAAATTGGTGTAAGAGAAAAGTCTGCCTGCGTGGATCTGACAGAGAAGAGATCTACAAACACGCCATCAATTGTTGAACTTAACTTTTGGTCCTCATGATAGGATTTGGCCTGATTCCTTTCCTTTCTAAAAGTACTTCTTACTGTTCTTTTGATTAAGCAATGTTTATAAATACGAATGGTGACCAGGCAACGTTTCCACAGGCCCTAAAGCCTTCAATTGTGCGTTTCTTTATGAGTATAATACTGTGGTCCCAGATCTCAGTGACCATAACCAAATATTTGGCTCTTCCTTGTGTCCTTGTCATAGACCACATTTCTGTTCACCGATATTCAGTGTTCCATTGTACAGGAAGAACGTGCTTCCTCACATCTCTGATGTCAACCTTGGGCATGTGACTTTTTGCCTACCAATATGTGCACAGGAGTGGCATGTGCCACTTCTGGGATGGGAGCTTCTCCTCCTGTCACTGCAACTCACAAGGATCCAGATAGCAGCTGTTCTAAGAGCCTGGGTCCCAGAGTGTGGACAACAATGACAAGGAGGAAGCCCTCCGCCAACCTAGAATGGACATGTATGGGGGCAAGAAGTAAGCCTTCATTGTTTAAAATGATTGAGATTTGGGGGTCTGTTTGTTACTGCAGCGTATCCTGACAGATAGTCTTCTAGAACCAGTAAAGAAAAAAAAAACAGCCATACCAGCACTTTCTCAAGAAACCTAATTCTTAAGTTTTTATTTCCTTCTCTAGATGATGCATATTTACTACAGGGACTTAATATAGAGGAACTATATCCAGAGACCTCTAGTTTCATTACTTATGATGGATCAATGACTATCCCACCCTGCTACGAGACGGCAAGTTGGATAATAATGAACAAACCTGTCTATATAACAAGGATGCAGGTGAGCTTCTCTGTGATCTTTTAGCGAATGGGGAAGATGATGTGAATACTGGCTGTGTTTGTGAAATACCTATTCCATTTGTTTGCTAGGACTGCTTTAATAAAGTACCACCAACTTGATGGCCTAAATGGCAGGAATGTATTGTCTCACAGTTCTGCAGGCTATAAATCGGAGATCCAAGTGTCAGCGGGGCGGGTTCCTGACGAGGGAGTGAGGAAGAATTTTTCCATGCCTCTCCTCTGGCTTCTGGCAATCTTTGGTGTTCCTTGCCTTATAGAAGTGTCACCCCCACTCTGCCTTCATCTTCACATGATGTTTCTCCCTATGCCTGTGTCTCTTTGTCCAAATTCCCCTTTTTGGAAGGACACCTGTCATATTGGATTAGGGCCCACCCCAATAACCTCATCGTAGCCAATTACATCTGTAATGACAGTATGCCCAAATAAGGTCGCTTCCTGAGGTACCGGGAATTAGGGCTTTAACTTACGAATTTTGGGGGTACCCAGTTCAACTCATCACCCCTATGTTTAAAGAAGCAACATCTGGAAAGGCCTAGCATGAATTAATTCTAGAAGCATTGGCCTGTCTGAGTGAGAAAGAACAACAGAGCTGGCTCCCGCGGTGTTCTACAGTGATCGTGTTCAGAAAGCAAATGAGCAAAATAGACGACGGTCCAGTATGTTTGGAAAAGCTGGATTAAAAAAAGAGTTAAATAGATTTCAATGCTGGGAGACTTCCAGGGCCTTTAAAATGGTAATAATTATGTCAGTGTCCAAGAAGAGGCAATATGATACGGAGCCTTTCACAAACATATTGGAAGAGGGAATTTTTTAGAGCAGCTCACAGTACTTTGCGTAAAGCTGGCTTGAATTCCCCAGACC
Source organism: Mormoops blainvillei (assembly GCA_004026545.1). NCBI lineage: Eukaryota > Metazoa > Chordata > Mammalia > Chiroptera > Mormoopidae > Mormoops > Mormoops blainvillei. Next base: position 28,797 of record PVJD01009462.1, read on the forward strand.
TGGATGGGAGCCAGGATACCCGGCCTCTGAGGCCAGCTTTGGTCCTGGCCCATTATGTGCGCTCAGGGCTATCAGCCCCCTTCTGTGAAATAAACACCGCTCTTCATGATGAGGGGGTACCGGCTCTGCCATGCTATGATTCTGAGATTCTATAAAAACTCAGAGGGTAGTTGAGCAAAGGAAGCAGAATCCACTTTTCTTTACCGGATATATACAATTGACCTCTAAACAACTCAGGTTTGAGCTCCGCACACATTTACACACAGATTTTTTTTCATAAATATCCGCACTCTTTTCAGTCTGTGGTTGGGAGTCCATGGATATGGAGGACTGACTGGATGCATTGTTCTATGCCGTTTTATATAGGGGACTTGAGCTTTTGTGGATTTTGGTATCCACAGGATGTCTTATAACCAACCCCCGATGGATATTAAGGGACAACTAAGTATTTGTTGAATACTTAGCCGAAAGTTATACGTAGGTTTTCAACTGCACATGGGGCCGGTGCCCCTAACCCCCACATTGCTTAAGGGTCAACTGCACTTAACAACCCAACAACAATGTAAATAATTTGAAGTCCCTGATCCTATCTGGATTGGTTAGGACTTCTGGTGGCCAGCAGCCCCCTCCAGAGAACTTAATCTCAGAAAAAGGATTTGTTCAAGACCTACTGGGCATGTTAAGGAAATTAAGATCAGAAATTGACGTCAGGAATTCACTGGACTCAGAACCCCGACGCCCTTTATCCCTGCTCTCTTCTGCTTCCTACCGCCCGTTCCCTTCCTTCTTCTCTCCCGCCAGAGACTCTTCCTTCACCTCTCAGTCCCAGGGCGGAGCATGGCTGCCAATATTTCAGCGCAGCTCCGGGTCCTGATTTCACAGAAAAGGCACCAAACTAATCCAACTTAGTTTCGCTCTGACCTCTGGACCCATCACTATAGTTTGGATAATCCCCATGTCCGGGAATACTTCCCTGAATTGCTGGGAATTATTGAGCCGTGAGGTATAAGAGGAAGAGACCCTGGAGAACACCTAGTTGGATTTCCTCCTTTGGCAGATGGTGTGTTTGAGGATAAAACAGAGTAATTAACTTGTTCAGAGGCATCCATGAGCTAGTGAGCCAGAAGCAAGGCTCAGGCCACACACGGCAGCATGGGGAGGCTCCCCGGCACCACTGAATCCACAGAGCCAGGGCCTCTGAAGGGCGCACGTGCCCTTTCCCCGGCAGCCTGGCTCGGCCCGTCTGCGCTGTCACTCTCCTTTGCTGGTGCATCGAAGAGGCTGGGTGGGTCCCACGGCCTGTTTCTCTCTCCTCAGATGCATTCCTTACGCCTGCTCAGCCAGAATCAGCCCTCCCAGATCTTTCTGAGCATGAGTGACAACTTCAGGCCTGTCCAGCCACTCAACAACCGCTGCATCCGCACCAACATCAACTTCAGTTTACAGGGGAAGGACTGTCCGAACAACCGGGCCCAGAAGCTTCAGTACAGAGGTGGGTGCGCAGCTCGGAGGGCCGTGGCCGGGGGCCAGAGCTCAGCCCTCTGGTTCTCAGAGGCCCGGCGCTATGTCCCGTTGTTGGAATCATGATTATAAATGATAATTAAGACCACCACCTTCCGTGGGCACGGGGATTTCTGTTGGGTAAGCCTGTGTACTGGAGATAGAGATCGCCCTTTAAGTCCCTTTTTATGGCCGTTGTACAGAAGAGTCCAACGAGGCTGATTTTTTTCAAGGGCGTTTGCTAGAACGGGACAGCTAGAAGCATTGGAACTTTTAGGCAGGTGTATGATGGGCCCCTTTCCCCTGGAAGGTGAGCGAATAATCTGGAAGCCGGGCCTTCGGGGTACAAGGAGGTGATGTGTGTGAATGCATCCTTTTCCGGGGCTATATCCCTAGAAGTGACAATTGTCCCTACTGTAGCAGACATTCAAATGATTCCCACCTCCCGTAACCCTCTGGCCTGCAGCCAGCCCTCTCTCTTCCCTTCTGTACACTAAGTACCCGTTGATCACAGTGGTACGTTGTCAACATGGGAAGGGAGATGGAGGCGGCACAGTGTCAGGGAGATGCCCTCAGCCCAGAATCAGGACACCCAAGTCCCGGGCCTGGTTCCGCCGCAGAGAAACCAGGGAAACCCAGCCAAGGCACTCACCCCATGGGCCTCGCTCGTTTCCCAACGGTCCCTGCACCATCTACAGCATGGTTTGTTGTGAGGAAGGAATGAGGGCCTGGACGGTGAAGCCCGCTAGAGCTCAAACACGGGGGCTGTGGGTGTTACCAGGCAGCTTTTAGAAGCGGCTGCCACTGCTGCCCTTTGTCCCCGCCCCCTTCACCTCTTCTACTTCCCCCACAATTCCCTCTTTCCCTTTTCTTTCTCAGACACACACAGAGTGCCGAAACTATAATATTTTGTTCCCTTCCAGCCAGAACTACCAATACATAAATACTCAACTCCTTGATTGAGCCTTCTCTGTGTTCAACCCCTGTTTATTGTGCATGTACTATGTGCCAGGCGTGTAGCTTGGTGATGAGGGCGCAGTGTGATGGAGACAGATTTGACTCCATCCGTACAGTGCTTACAGTCCAGAGCAGGGGCCAGCAAACTTTTTCTGTAAAGGGCCAAATGGTTAATATTTTAGGCTTTATGGGTCACACAGCCTCTGCCATACTCTGATGTTATAGTGTAAAAGAGGCCATACATAACATGTAAATGAATGGTGGGGCTGTGTGCCAATAAAACTTTACTTATAGAAAGAGATCACAGGCTGGATTTGGCCTGTAGGCTGTCCTGTGCCCACTCCTGTCTACAGCAAAACTTTCTGTGAAGATAAAAATATTCTATACCTGCAATGGTCAGTAGGGCAGCTACTAGCCCCGTGTGGCTATTGAACATCTGAAGTATGGCTAGTACAGTGAGGTCACTAAATTTTTTATTTAATGTTCACTAATTTAAACTTATGGTAGCCACACATGACTGGTGGCAACAATATTGAACAGTTCAAGCCTAAAAGTTCACGAGGAAGCAGAGGAGTTGTCCAGATACATACAAGTGAGCAGGCGTTTACAGGAACCGTTCCGTCCCCTTTGGAGTAAGTCCCCCAAACTCTGTGTAAATTAATTCAGTTGTGCCTTGTTTTATGTTGTGTTTGTGTGTTTTTCTTTCTCTCTCTTTCCAGTGAATGAATGGCTCCTCAAGTAGGGAATGAAGCCAAGAAGAATTCCATCTCAGTGAAATGCTACAACTGTGAATTGACATATCCTAGAATGTCCCCTTCTTTCTTCTCTCTCCTTCCCTTTCTCAAGCCTCATTCACTCTTTGGATTGGCCCTTTCTTCATGAAAAGTGTCTGCAAAACCATGGCACACACACACACACACACACACACACACACACTCACAAACATATCTACATATATACACACTCACACAGCCTCCAAGATGGGAAGTCAAGTTTTCAGAAATTAAAGGCTCATTCATAAGAGGTCTTAGAAGAAAATAACCAGTTAACCTGATTACAATTTTGATACTGTTTTCCTGAACTAATAAATCTACCCGGTGAGACTTTTCAGCCTTTGTACATACAAAAATTCTTCCAAAAGAGAGAGGAGAAAACACAGCTTCAACGGCATCAAGCAGACTTGGTCCTTTGCATCAAGAAATCTTGGCCAGTGTCCTAGGATCCTTTGAGGGTGCTGGCGACAGGTGAACCCGGACAAAGTTGGCCAAGGACATTGATTTCTAGATTATCATTCTTCTGTTTACTCAACAATTTAAAAAGAAAAAAAAAAGGACAGACATTGAAGAGATACACATTGTATATATATATCACCGCAGACTATAAAGAAATTGAATTATTTCCCCTTTGTCACATATCTCTAGTAGGATTTGCCAAGATCAGAACTGATCCATTTGCTGTTTCTTGTTTTCCAAAGGTCACACATTGTGTTTGGTTATTGTTAACAGCTCAATAAATGTGTTTAACGGGTTCATTTTATTTTTCTGGCTTTGATCTGTTCTCCTTCCTCACAGGCTAAGCCCTGGCTCCACGCAACTGCATTCTATGATTTCACTCGTTCCTTTATCTCCACGTTTTATTCATTTGCAGCCAGTTTCTACTGAGTTTGTGGCAATCAGGAATGCATTTGCTAAGCAAGTATAACTTTAATTCCACTCCATGGCTCGATCATTCATACGAGGTGAGCTTCAGCCTGAAATAGCAGGCGACAGATTCCTTGCGTTTTAAAACTGCCATCCCCCCTCCCCTGTGATGCTCCCTTGAAGGAATGCACTTTGCCTTGTAAATTCCTGGGAAAGGGGTGTCTTTTTCTCTCCAGGTGCAGCTGGATCTCACAAAGTACAAACGAATGCCTTTCTTTTCTTGTTTATAATGGTCACTCACTGTGTTTGGTTACTGTCAAGAAATCAATAAATGTGTTTAACAAGTTACCCAGTACCCATGTCTGAGTTTATTGACGAGACGGACGCTCCCTGCTGAAGCCTCTGAGACCTGCTGCGTCCACAAGCAATTGCATTGTGGCCGGCGGGGCAGCGAGAGCCACCAGAACAGTCTGTCTGGTCGTTCCCAGGGCCAGGTAATTAATACCCTGTTGAGAAAACATATAGGCTTAGCTGCTGGACGGGAAGACTTGGATGTTCGTTCGGTGGCCGGATTAAAAATAACTTTCATCTCTCCTTTTCATAACAAGAGGGAAAGCGCCGGCATGTATGGTCTGTGTGAATGGGAACATTCAGAAGCACATGGGAAACTTCAGCCAAGTAACGTTGACAACGAAAAAAAAAAATCAAACAGCCAAGTAGTTCGTATCTGAAATAATACACTAAGTTGGATTTTGGGGTTTTGGTTTTTTGGTTTTTTGGGGTTGTTTTTTTTTACTTTTGCACCAATGTTAGATGATGGGTTTAGCTGTAATGACATACGTGCCTATATCTGAGCAATCATATTTTTCCAGAAAACCAAATCTGTTTGCAAAGATTTAGGGTGGGCAGGTGGCAGTCTTTCTTTGCGTGGCTTGCTGCATCCTCTCTGAGTCAGAATCTTCCTTAGCCTGCAAGCGCAGGCAGCCATATAATATAATGGCTGAAAAGCACTGATGGCAGATCAACTAGGCCTGGCTTTAAATCTTTACTCTGCTACTTGCCTGCTCGCTGTGTGATCCTAAGCAAGTTGCTTAACTTCTCTGGTCTATATTGAGGATACTAATAACTGCCTGTATGAGTCGTGAGGCCTAAATGCTTATAGCTACTTACAGTGGCTGGCACAAGACCTACAATGAATATTCTATAAATGGTGCCTGTAAGGCACGCGTCTGGCCTTTCTCTCAGGGGTTATCTGGACCATATCATACCTCCCTCTGCAGGGAGGGGTTAGCACGCATCACAACAGGGGAGTCAAATTAATATCCAATGAACAATAGGGGGTGCTGCAGACAGCACAGAGGTTAGGTGTGTCCAGGCAGAGAGGAACACGCTGGAGGGAATGGAAAGCAGGGGGCTGGGTTTCTAGGCTCTGTTCTTTTGCCAGCATCCTCTGTGACCTGGGGCAGTGTCTTATCTAGAAATGACTCAGACATGACCTCTCATGGCCTCTCCACTCTGTCATTCCCCAACTCTGTCTCTCCTTCGATTCTCAGTCCAGGGAGAACAGAGGAAAACTCAGACTCTACCCCTGGGGTCCCTGGCAATGGGCAGAAATTCACTCTGGCCAAAATAGAGCTTGACATGGAACAAACTGGCCCGCCTCCCCACTTCTTGGGCCAATCCCAAATGACCCTTTTCCCCACTCACTGGATTTCCTAAACTATAACATGAAAATAGGACACTGTGCCCTCAAACCACACGGAAGCAAAAAAGATTAGGTAGATTTGCACTACTCTAAAAAAGAAATTTTGAAAGCACCCAAAAGCCCCTGAGAGGTGGTGAAGCCACCAAAGAACAAAAGCACATTCGTATATTTCAAGTTCATGGTGCTGGGGAGAGACGGGCGGCAGTGTCACCAGGCTCTGGTGTGTGCAGGCGGCTGGGGTTGCCTGTAGAGCTGCAGGCCCACATAGGCATCGCTTCCCTGGGAAGGATAATTAGATGGCGCAGGGACATACATGCCGGTCCTCAGCTCCCTCCTCAGCACAATGTGGGAGGGCAGTAACTGCCCGCAGAAGAGAGCTCTGAGCAAACTGCCCGAGAAAAAGAAGACAGAGTGTGGAGATGCACAGCCCCCCCTCCCAAAGACACATTTGGTGGTTTCCAAGACAATTTAGGGCCTTGTTCCCACCTCCGTTGGTAGCAGTTTGGTTTCCAAGGCAACATCAGGACAACTACAACTCACTGCACTAAATGTGTCTGGAATGTGAGAGTAGCATGGAGTTCGGGCAGGAGAGCATACTCGGTCACAGCGCATAGCCACCCAATCGGGCGAGGAGTCTAGCAACGATCGTCAATTAACAGATGCCAACATCCCCACCAACCCCCGCTACCGCCAGGTGCGCCCGTACCCTGCTGGACCCCGGGGCACGCACAGTTCATGAGAGTATCCCAGTTTCTGCTTCGGAAAGCCTGCAGGTAGCATCTCCAGGAGCAGACACTCACCTGAACATCATTCACCAACTAGCATGATTTATCATAAGGGCAGCTCTGCCAAGACCCCAGCTTTCACACTTCCTACAAGTCAGGCCCTGTGCTAAGCGGCCCACAAATACCGTGTCCTCTCACCCACACAGCGACCCAGGAGGCAATCGCCACTGCTGTCCCATGTTATAAATGAAGGAACTGGACTCAAGACTGGGTGACAGGCTTAGGGTCACATCGCTCCTAGGTAGTAAAGCCAGGCCCAGCTCTTTCAAGCTGATGGTTCTGGAAACGAGGCCCTGACTGTCCGCATCACCGGGGACCTGGGTAGAAATGTGAAGTCTTAGACTGCACTGCAGACCTACTGACACTCCCAGGGCGGAGCCCCAGGTGATTCTGAGGTATACACAAGTGTGAGAACCACTGTCAATCAAATGCTCATCCTTGTTAGAGGCTCCCAAACTTTGTCCGGTATCCGGGCCGTCCTGTGCACCACTGAAGTCAGAATGATGTCGGAGTGGCAACCCATGGGCATGGACAATAGTGTGGGGATGGGCGATGGGAGTGGGGGGTGGGCTGTGTGGAAGGGGGCAAAGAGGGAAAATTGTTACAGCTGTAGCAGCACATACAATACAATATTTACCAAAAAAAAAAAAAAGAATGCCCGGATAGCAACCAAGTGTTGGTGTTTGGTAAAAATCCCAGATGATTCCCATGTGTAGCAAAGTTGGGTACCGTGTCCCCGTCTGAGGGACCACCGAGGAGGGCTCACCTGTGTGACAGCTCCATGGGAGCAGGGAGGCCAGTGTGATGCAACAGGTCTCGCCTTTTCAGACCACAGCCCGATCTCTGTAACTATCTGGAGCAGCCTCGGAGTGTTCCCCTGCCGCCTTCTCATCCCCCAGATCTTCAATTACCAGGTCCAGAGTTGGAATAACAAATCTCTTTTTTTTTTTTAAATAAAAGAAGCATTTGTATTTGAAATGATGACTTGGCACCAAGCTTCCAAAACCCACCCCAGGTCATCATTCCTAATTACTCAGATTATAATGTTGCCAAGACTTCAGATCATTATGAACAAATGAAAGAAGCGATGAGTTAGGAGACCAGAAGTTGGGAAAGACAAGCTCAGCTCATAATTAAGTTATAGGCAAATTATTGCCCTGTCAGTTCTAACTTCATGGTGTCTCTCTCATGCAGTGCTCCCTCCCCTGACCCAACAGCCCTGTGACAAGCCCTCATCCCTGCCCTCATCATCTCAGGCCTGCACTATAGCAATATCCATCCCTCATAAGCGAAAGACCCCAAGAGCACAAAAACACCCAACCTCTGCTCTCAATTGATTGAAAAATGAGCAATTTGAGCCCGTTCTTAAAAGAGGTTGGAGGAATTTTAAGCGGGACAGGGCGGTGGGTGAAGATAATCGGAGACACTTTCCAGGGAAGACACCAAAATGCAAAGCTAAGTACATCACCCAAAGCGGTGGCCCCCCAAATCACCGTGGCAAAGAAACAGGCTCCAGGAGCAGTGCAGGAGGACAGCCCGTGTGCCACGCCTGGAATGGAGGTCAGGAAGCAGAACCTAGGGACCTTTCCTGAGCTGCTCTTTGTAGGGTCTCTGAGGCCTGGGCTAGGGACCAGGGAGTGTCATGTTGTGACCCAGACATTTCCAATCCATTCCCATCCCAGCTCTAGGATCAGTGAACAAAAACCTCCAACTGGAGAACATGTCCGAAGACTCAAACTTCCAATGGCCCCAGCTGTTTTCAGGTTACAGGTTCAAATTCTTCAGCAAAGCAGCCAATGCCTTCCTCAATGGATTCTCGACAGAGGTCTGCAGACTCATGCCGCAGCCTCCCAGGCTCAGTCCACGTCACCTCTCGGCTCTTTCCCATTCTTCCTCACCTGTGGGAAAAGGGCACACCTTTACAGAAACCCAGTTCAAATGCCACCGCAGGCTTCCCTGATCTTCCCAGGGAATAACATCCCTCCATGCTCTGAGCTCCCACTGCATATTGATTTTTATCTCTGATTAACGTTTACTTCATTCAGGTCTATATTCAAGATATAGATAAATATAGAAATAGATGTGTTATATACATAGAACTGTATTCAGTTCTATATTTTCCTGTCTGTGCATGCCGATTTGAAATTCCCTGAAGACAGAGACTATCTCTGCATTTATTTTTGTATCTCCGCCTCCTGTGCACAGAAAGCAGTCATATCAGAGAGTCGGTGAGCACCTTCTCGGTACCAGGCATCTATCAGGCACGGTCCTGGGTTCTCTTATATATATTTTACATACATTTTTTTTATTTGATGCTCATAGCAGTTCTGCCAAGTAGTTCTTGGTTTAATTTAATAGATAGAGAAGTTAATCGGAGAGGTACCCAAGATCACACAGCTCGTGGGCACCAGCCAGAAAGGTACAAGAAAGGCTGACACTAGGGAAGCCTCAGGTGAGTGTGCCCCTAGCCACTGCTAGGGTGAAAGGGCTCCTCCCACTGACACTGCGGTCATTTAGTCCTATTCTTTAGAGGGGACACCAGGTATAGGAGGCCGTTCCCAACCCCAGGCTAATTAAATCAGAATCCCTGACTATGAGTCCTGGCCAGCAGTAGATTTTTTTAAAGCCACAGTCATGCTACTCTGCCATCAGCAATGAGAATCGTTCTCCAAGTTTGTGGCCCGTGGGAATCACCCAGGGGGTGCTTGTACAGGTACCGAGCACAGGTAGTACTGAAAGTTCCCAGGTGAGTCTGATGTCAGCCAAGGTAGACGCCCACTGTTCTATCCCAAGATATCTGCCAAATTATCCCAAATACACAGAGGCTACCTTATAGGCTCCCTGTCCCTGGAAGAGATACCCACATCGAATGGCAGCATGAGAGTCAATGAGAGAAAAAGAATGAGACCGTTAGGGGCTCAGAATGCTGGGTTCTGGCGCATAAATCCAGAGATTGGTACTCATAGGATTTCAGTGTTGACAAGAAAACTCAAATCTCATACCCAGTCAGCCTCCAGACCTCAGGGCTCACACTCAGTGGGAATTTGAGGTAATGAGTGGTTCACTTCGGGCAAGATTTTAGAGGATGAAACTAGAGCTACACTGTCACAGTGTCCTCATGGTGCACAGAGCTCAGGACACCTGAGTGAGTGGCAGCCGTGTCCCTGTCCCCAATGAAATAAGATGTCTGCCTCCTGGACTTAAGGTGCCTTATGAGTGAAACAGATATAATCATTTCTTTTCCCATATCCTCAAAGTCATGAAAACAAAACCGGAGAAGAGGTGAGAAAAAGCTTGGGGAAAGTTCAACAAGCGAGAGGGATCGTTAATAGAACAGAAGCGAATGCTTCTGCCGCGGCGAAAAATGTGGACATTGATTCAACTGTCATTGAGTGAGTGAGGGCCTACTGTGTGCCTGGCACAAACCCTGCCCTCAGAGACCTAGCATAAGGGGAGAGGAGGTGCCCAGGGTGTTTGGGGATACATCTCCCTAATGCAAACAGATTTTAAAGAAGAAAACTTGGGCTGCCTCTTAAACATTGGCAAGAGTCAGGGATGGTATATTAGGAGGGAAACACCACCGAGAGAATTGTTGGAGGGAGAAATTGATTCCAAAGGGGGTTCTGAGAAAGAGGAGTTCCCAGAGGAAGTGGCATTTGAGCTGACAAAGTACAAAGTGGGGGTGGATAGGAAAGGAGCCAGTCTTCCAGAGAAGAAGCAGCTCGAGGACAAAGGGGTGCTGGGTGGGCTCCCACATCCGTGAAGTGGTCAGTGTGACTGGAACAAAAGAGTGCCCCAAGGCCACTGTGGATGTCCAACCTTACCTGCTGGAGTTTTGCTGGGTCTCCTCAGAGCCAAGGGCTGACACGGTGCTTGCTGCACATCACTTCATTAGCTGGACACGGAGGTCTCCGCATGAATACGAGGCCGGCTCTGGGCCGCGGATGACGGGGAAAACTGAAGAATATGTTGTAGTTCCTGCCCTCCAGAAGCTTAAAACCTCGCTGGGGAAAACAATGACTGAGCATGGGACTCATGCAAGCCTGTGTGACGTCGGGTTGTTTTACACTCAGAAGACTCTTTTTGAGTCTGTCACACAGGTAAGCTGGCCAAGTACAGTCTGCACACGGCACAGAAGTGCCCAGCTGAGGGGGTGAGCAGGGACATCTTTTTGCAATCCATCAGCCCAGAGGGAAAGAACACCTTCCTGCAATTCACACAAAGGCAATGCTTTTGCTAGCTGAGACCCAAAGACTGGCAACTTTAAGAATGATAGAGATTCAAAATTGAAGTGCCAGCATTTTGATTGAAAAGCTCAGTGGGGAGCTTTAGCGAAGGAAGAGGGGTTTGAATTAAGCCTGCCAGGTGGCGGGATTGGAAGGTAGGAGGCAGGATGATATTCCAGATGAGCAGATCAGCTGAGGCCAGAGCATCCTGGCAGGTGCTATAGACGTGATGAGGCTTCATACAGATCAGATGAAAACGGGGGAGGGAAAAATCACCTGTGTTTGGTAGCAGGAAGCCAGAAGGGGAGGCAAAGTACAAACCAGAAGAAAGTGCTGTGGATCTGGCTAGCATGGTCAAATCTGAGCTCTACAAGTTACTCACTGGTGACACTTCGGCCTATACAATTCCTCGTCCATTAAAAAAAGAGAAAATTCCCTTTGCAAGAAATTCATATAAATAAAATGGACAGAGAGCTACCTACTTCACAGGGTTGCAAAAGGGTCGCCTTAGTGTGATACGCGATAGGGAGCCATTGTAAATCTTGAGCCGAACTACGACAAGAAATGGGAAAAACTGTGAGTCGAGTGGTACCTTTGAGCAAGGGGTCCTCCCCTGGAGAGAAGCTAGTCATGTAGGAGCTAGGAACATGCCTGGGCCCCACACCCAGGGGTCCATGGAGCACAGGAGGAGGCGGCTTCGGGTTCTTATTGGTCAGGCGCGAAGAAGTTCAAAGCCCGGCTCCCCTAAAGCATCTTCCTCTTTCAGAGACGTGGGTCCTCCAGGGTTCCAAAGTCCCCGGCGTTAAATGGAGAGCTCAGTACCTCGGCCACCTCGCTCAGAAAGAACCGTCAGCCATCGGTTGCTCCAGGAGACTGATGAGAGACCTGGAACAAACGGGGGTTGAAAAGGAGCTTCCAGAAAGGAAATACCAGAGAGAGAGGGTGACAGTGATGGCCGATGTTCACAGAGCACAGTGTGTGTGCCTTACAGGTACAAACCAACGTCATCATCGCAATCCTATAAAGTAGGAATTAATGTTATCGGCGCCATTTTGCAGAAGGGAAACCGCAGTGCCAAGAGGTCAAGGCCCTCGCCCAACATCACTCAACTAGTAAGTAGCAGAGGAGAGAGCCGGCACCAGAGCCCTCGAGCCTCGCCTGCCTATCATCGTGTCTTGCAAAAACCGTCCAGTAAGAAACATGCAGCAGAGATGAATTAAAATAAGGAACCAGTGTATGCCCAAAAGCATTGAGAACAGACCCAAACATGAACACACATGTTCATGGTAGCACCATTCACATGAGCAAAAGGGTGGGTACCGTTCATTGCCCATCAATGGATAAATGGATAAATAAAATGGACTATCCATACAATGGAATGATGAAATATTATGCATCCCTGAAAAGGAATGCAGCACCGATACATGCCACCACGTGGAGGAACCTCAAAATCATTGTGATAAATAAAAGAGCCTAGACATAAAAGGGTACACAGTGTCTGATTTCATTTATAGGAAATGCCTGGAAAATAGGTGAACCCATAGAAACAGAACACAGGTCGGTGGTCACCAGGAGCTGGGGGATGGAGGAATAGGGAGCAATCGCTTAACAGGTATAGAGTTTTCTTTTGGGGTAATCAAAAGGTTTTGCAACTAAGTGGAGGTCCTAAATGCCATTGAGCTGTTCACTTTTAAATGGTTAACTTTGTGTTATGTGAATTTTACTTCAATTTGAGAATAATAATAAGTAACCAAAGCTCAGAATAGGCAAGGCTAGGGATGGAGGCCCCTGCTGGAGTGGTGAGGAAATTATAGAGAGGTCTAGAATATATATAATTAGCCTCTGGCTCGTACACTTGCTCGGTGGTAAAACATGGCGGACGGCAATGTCTGCTAGTCATCGAATACTTCCCATGTGCCGGGCATTGTGCTAAGCAATTTACTAGCATTATTTTACCCAATCCTTCCACCGTCTTCTGTGATTAAAAAAAAACGTGTATGGTCCCCAAGTACAGTGAGCCAAGCAGAGGCTCAGAATGTTTAAGCAACTTGCCCGATAGCCTACTCTAAGGAAGCGGCAGGGCCAGGATTCAAACCCAGGTCCCTCAGACGACTCAACACTAGACCTTATTAGACTTCATCCACAGTCTCTGGAGCTTCAGAATCCCTCTGCACCCCAGGGTTACTCTGGGCCTGGAGAGATCACTACTGTAGACATCCAGCAGTACTCTGCACAACCAAGTTGTCCCCAGCCTTCAGACAGTGGGAAGATAACCTTACCAACTAAGAGAAATGATCTTATTCTCTCACCAGCCGTGTGTGCAAGAGCTCCCTGCCTGAGAGCAGTTTGAACCAGGAGTGGGCAGCTCGGCCATGCCATTTCCAGTTCTCTTTCCCAATCAGATATGGACAGAAGTCATTAGAACCCAGAGCAATTGTTTTGTTTCTAGTGAATTAAAAAAAAAAAAAAGTTGTCAAACCATTAAGGCCATATTCTACATTCTTGCTACAGAGTTATTCAGAAGAGGGGTTTGTGTGACAAAGAGGCAAACCAATTATAGTGAGAAGCCTGGCATCAGAGAGAACCGACGCCTTCCTGTGATGTCCAAAAGCGTGGCAATAACTAAGGATCTTTCAGCAAGCTGAAGTTGAGGGTGAAAAATGGATAATAAATCTTTTCAAGAGGAACCTGGGCACTAACAAGGAGAAAGTAGTAGAAATGTCCTGATTCTAGGAACTCAGACAGCTTAATCTTCACTCAGGTGGAGACAACCCAGGCTTCCCAGAAAATCCAGCATCAGGGTGAATCGGTGATGCTGAGGAAAGGTAGAAGGATCCTAGAAGCTGCTGGAAAAGAGGACAACTCTGCTGAGCTGGGCACCGGGAACCTCAAGACATAACTAGTACTGCTCCCCCTGCCCCTCAGAAAGCCCACGCTTCCATCCGTGTTTGACATCAAAAAAAGACCTGTGGCTAAGTTGGACTCACTCTGCATCAAAAATGGATAACTTTTGAAAAAAAAAAGAATTAAGGTCATAAGTTGATATCGATAGTTCTTAACTCTATGATGAATAATATTAGCAGAGGCAACGTGAAGGTAAGATTGAATTTGGGTGGAGAAATTTGTCAAAATTGGGAACTTTTAATGTACCAGTTCCCCACCTACCAGGGGTGCAGACCCACTTCCCAAACTTGATTCTTCTAATGTTGAAATGTGGCTATATCATGGGTTACTTAGAAAATTGGGCAGGAATGATTCTAGAAGGCCTGACTAGAGACTGACCACTTTCTATGGGAACTTCAATTATCAATAGGAGAAAAAGGATGTGGTCTTTGAGCATGGGTTCCATCCCAGAGCCCCACCTTACTAGCAGGTGCCCTGGGCATGGCACTTCACCTCTATGAGATCAGCCCTCTCATTGAAGAAAGCAGGGTATCCCAAACCACTAAATCAAAAGAACATGTGCACCCTATGTTCAATGCAGCATTATTTACAATAGCCAAGCTATGGAAGCAGCCCAAGCGCCCATCAACAGCTGAGTAGATAAGAAAGTGGCATGTATACAGTGGAATATTACTCAGCCATAAAAAAGAATGAAATCTTACCATTTGTGACATCACGGAAGGACCTAAAGGGCATTAATGCTAAGTGAAACAAGGCAGTCAGAGAAAGACAAATACTATGTGATTTCATTTATACGTGGGATCTAAAGAACAAAATAAATGAACAAACAATATTGAAACAGGCTCAAAGACACAAACAACAAATTGATGGATACCAGATGGTAGAAGGATTGGGGGACTGGGTGAAAATGGTGAAGGGATTGAGAAGTACAAATTGGTAGTTACAGAACAGTCACAGGGATGTAAATTACAGCATAGGGAATATAGTTAATAATATGTGTGGTGCCAGGTGGATACTGAAAATATCAGGGGAACACTTTGTAAAGTATATGATTATCTAACCACTATGCTCTACACCTAAAATTAATATAAAATAATGCTAGATATAAACAATAATTGAAAAATAAAGTAGGATATCATCTTCACTCTCTTAAAAAAATTTTTTTCACTGAGAACACCACATGCTACATGATGGCTGGTAAGACTTCTGAATTCCCCCAGCTCGTTTACTTTGGCCCCCCTCTGCATTAACAGATAATGCCTTTCTTCGCATTATCTTGTTCTTCTTTATATGCCATTTTGAAAGTCTTATGTTGTTGCACCTGAGGGTCACCTCTCTCCCCTAGATTTTTAGTAACTTGATGGCTCCCCAGCTGTGCGATGCTAGGAGTTATTGCATTTCCTTGAGCCACAGCGTCTTCTTATGTAAAACAGGGATAATGAGTACTAAATAATATCTAACTATCATAATTTTGAGAGGATTAAGTGAATTAACATGCATGAAAATTCCTAGCATATAAAAAACAAGCCTATAAAAAATGACGTTTTCTTCTTTAATTTTTTTCCAATTTATCGATTTGAGAGACAGCAAGAGAGAGAGAGAGAGAGAGAGACATCAATTTGTTGTTCCACTTATTATTGCAGTCATTGATTGATTCTTGTATGTGCCCTGGCCAGGGATCAAACCTCATCCTTGGTATTTTGGGACAATGCTCTAACCAACTGAGCTACCAACCATTCTCATCTTTTCCTAAGAGTGGAACCCAAAATAGAAGTGATCTCCTCCCACATACCTGTAGATATTTTGCTCCTGAATATCTCCATTTCAAGGCAGATTAGACACACATTTGGGACATCATCCATAAGTAAAGATGAGTAGGTATCTAGCCAATGACTAGGAGGAGAACGGTTAAAAAAGCTGGTTGCTGTTACATTCAACCCCAAAATCTCAGTGGCTAGACTTAACAAAAATTTATTTCTCTCTTGCACCACAGTTCAATGTCATCATCATCTCTCCTTGGTAGCCCTCCTCTAAGCAGTGGGTGGCTCATTCCTCTCACCCTGGCCAGGCCCTGAAGTGTCACACATTTGTCTCCACATCCTATTTGTCAGACCCAGTCACATGGCCCCACTCTCACCAGAAGAACATGGGAGCAGTTTGATAAGCATGTGGCATTCCCCCTAACACAATCTGGAAAGAATGGCAGGGAGGATTCCTAGCTCACTCTACCTAATGCCTTAAGGGACATCAGCAACTCCGTCTCCTGTGACATGAGCCTAGACAGGACGCTCTGCCCTGCCCTTGAGAAGCTTTGCCCACTCTTGGTCCAATGGGACCCGCCCTGGGAGAAAGCTGGGCCTCCGGGGCAGGAGGTGAGAACTGCGCTCATTTCCAGGATGACCTAGCCTTCTCTTGCACAAGCCCTGGGAGGAGAAGGTTCGACTCACCTGACAAGCGGAGGGGCGCTGGTGATGTCTCTGCAGGAACACAGACACTTACCAGGGACACACTATGCAGAAAGTATTTATGGAAGACTATTCCAGATCTGCTACCTATTTTGGCAACCCACCTTCTTCCCCAGACGGGGGCAAAGCCAATTCAGGAAAGTGAAAGATGGGGTGTAGGGAAAGATATCATCTGTACAGCAACAAAGGTTTTTCTCCTAGCGGGGGTCCAGCAGTGGAGGTGAAAGGGCAGGGCTTCAGACAAAGCGGTCCTAGACTCTCTTCATGCACAGGTACCAGGGCAGAAGCTCTCCCCTGCCGGAGAGTACTACGAAGTCTCCTTTTGCCCTTTCGGACTGCTTCTCTACCCAAGAGGCTGACCTTGTGGACTCAATAGCAGGCTCCCAGGTCCTCTCACTTCCATTTATGTCCAGCAATAGCTCCTTTCACAATAAGGAGCACAAAGGATGTGAGGACCGAGAGGTGAAGGTGTTTATTCCTATAGTTCTCTCCTGAACAGCAGGTGACAGTGTCTGGATTCTCTGCTGAAGGCCGCAGCCCCAGCGGTCAGCCCCCTCCTGTAGCTACTGGTCTCAGAGAGCAGCTGCTCCCTCCCCTTGCTCCGGGCTTCACTCATCTGGGACGCGAGGAGTCTGCACCCCGCTCCCCTGGCTAACGGGTTTACACTGTGCGTGCTGTGTCCCTCTTGCTGGGTACCAGGTGGCCTCCTTGAAGACAGCAGCTATGTCCCATCAAAGACCCCCAAAGCTGAAGAAATTGGATCTGGACGCTAAGGTTGAAAGGCCCAATGCCACATGGACTCTCACTGCAGCCCTGAGTTCCAGGCCCATTGGGATCGATAACTTGTTTTACAGCTGTGGGCAGGCTCCCCGGCTTCTCTGAGCATCTCTGTCCTTATCTGTAAAAGCAGGGTGACACGGTCCCTGTCATGAGGACTCAGTGAGCAATGTAGGTAGACTATAGAGCCTGTGACATATGAGTCTGTTAACTTTATCCCTCCTCCTCTCCCTCTCTCCCTCCTTCCCCATTAAGTTCCATAAAATAAAGGAGGGATTTTTTTTTAAATCAGATTTGAAACAACAACCTTAATTAAGTATTTACCATGTGCAAGAAACTCTGCCGCATGCTGTGGAAGACACAGGCTATGTGGGGCCACACAGTTTCTTCCAGGAGGTTAGGATTCTGGCAAAGGCGACAAACAGATTCCTAGGACCTGCCACCCAGACAGGTGGCGGTGAGCAGAGGGCGGGACAAAAGGCAGAGGAGGCACAGCGGAGGCAGCAAGGGCTGGGTCCTGGGAAGCGGAAACCCCTGTTCTGAAGGAGCACAGTCCCGAAGTTCCGGGCTTTCTAGGAAACAGTGGGGACCATTAATTGCCTGTTCACACCAAGTGCCTCATTTCAGACAGTCACTGTACCGCAGGTTGGGCCTGACGTCCAATTCTGCCCTGGGCAAAACACTCTTCAGAGTATAAATGACATTTTCTTATGATTTTGTCCAAAAACCGAAAAAGAATGCAGAAAGGAAGGAAAACAACAGTGCTCCTCACTCTGTGCTTCCGACTGCGGGAGTGACAGGGCTGGTTTGCGGCAGCGTCTCTAGGAGGCTGCCCCGTAGGTCAGGGGCAGTGTCACTTGCATTGACCTCTGACCTGACTTGCCACTTCCTGTTTACACCCTTCAACGTGCCCTATTGCCCTCAGAATTAAGATGAAACTCAAGCCACATAGTCTGGTCGATGAGGCCTGTCATTATCTGATCCCGCCTACTTCCCCGCCCCAGGACACTGGACTCTCTCCCCTTGTAAGGCCTTGAGCACGTGACAGTAATTCAAACCGTGGTGTAAGCTGTCTCCTCAGCTTGGAATGTTCTCCCCCAACCTGTCTACCTCTCACTTATTTATTTAAGCCAATTATAAGTAGTGCTTCCTCCCAGGACCCCTCCTGACCTTAATATTTGAGCTCCACTCCCTGTGTGTCTGTATGACAGACACTTCTGCACAGCACTGAGGCTGTTGGTTCTTCTGTCACCCACTAGATGAGCAGCTCCTTTGAAGCAAATATTATGTCTTATTTGTAATCTGAGCACAAAGTGTAATGCTTGGCACGTAATAGGTGCCCAATCAATGTAGAATGAATGAATGAATGAATGCTAAGAGAAGCAATTCAGCCATCAAACCAGATACATTCATTCACACAACAAAATGGTCGTGTAAACTCCAAGGCTGAGGTGAGCATCTGGGCTCATGGGCAAGCCTAGGTGCACAAAGGGGACACTGCTGGAGGGACAGGGAATGGAGAAGCCACTCAGCAGTCACCAAAACTCAAGCTGCTTCTTAGGTCGAAGAAACAGCCATAGTTGATCCTCCCTTCAGTCTTGTGTCGTGAGAACAATTACAGCCTCTACCAACACTTGCTTGGGCAGGGTCACACGGCTAATGGGTGCCAGCCAAGATTTATACCGAGGCAACTTGACTTCAGAATGAGGTACTCAAGCCTTACAATAGCCTCCCAACACCACCACCAGGTCCTCATCACTCCCAGGTTCCAAAAGCCCCGGCCCAGTTTCCTGCCTGGTGCTACCTGAGCCCTTCCAGTCAGTGCCTCGTGCCTGGTCTGCAATATCCTCGCTTCCTGTGACCCCCAAACTAGACTAGAGGTCTTCTGATGGAGGCTCGGTGACTGAATGCCTAAGATAAAAGCATGATTCAGGGTGACTCACGGAGGGGACAAAGTGGGCCTACTGAGGGCAGGGAGGGGCACAGGTCACCTACGGCTTGGGCTGTCTGGACAACTGCCAGAGGTCGGGGGCCCAGGAAGGGCATTGGAGAAATTCAAGTTCTCTGACCCACTTAGAACACTGTCCCCGAAGCTTCTCTTTATCCTTCCACATGATATAAGTTCTCATAAGAAAGCGACTGATTGTTTATTGTTTCTCAGAGAAAATGTCACCCAGGCGCTTACGTCTCAGAAAAGCTTGAGCTAAAAATACCAACAGGAGTCTTAGACTCTTAGACCTCTTGAATATTAGAACTAAAATAATGAAACTAACAATAAAAGCTGCAGTAACCACATATGCCAGGCCCTGGGATGGGTACTTGATATATATTCAGCTAATTCTCACAATAATCGTCCCTGCAAAGTGAGGAATATCATCCTGATGTTTATGGCTAAACAAGCTCAGGACTGGAAAGATTAATGAACTTGTCTAAGGCCAGCCAGGTGGTGACCAAGCTGGGGGTCAAACCCATGTGGGTCTAAGCCTCTTCCTCCACGGCAGGGTCAGCCTGCTGCCAATGTTTGTAAATAAAGTTTTATTGGAACACAGCCACACTGGC
This sequence comes from Mormoops blainvillei, assembly GCA_004026545.1. NCBI lineage: Eukaryota > Metazoa > Chordata > Mammalia > Chiroptera > Mormoopidae > Mormoops > Mormoops blainvillei. The sequence goes on from PVJD01009462.1 coordinate 48,315, forward strand.
TTGTTCTGTGCCTGCTAATTGTGCCACAGGGCCAAGTTGAGCAGTCGCCATGGAGACCATCTGCCCTGCAAAGCCTAAAATATGTCTACCCTCTGGGTGTTTACAGGAAAAGTTAACTGACTCCTGCCTTAGACTTTGCTGCTTTGGAGAGTTTTTCACTCAACTTTTATTTTTAAGACGATCAAAGTGATATCCAGATTGTGAAATGATTTATCTGTGGCCACATGAGCTCTCGCCTCTTATCTGTTTTCATTCAATAAAAATTTACTTTCTTCACTGCGCTATTCATTCTGAGGAACAGGAATTGGTTCCATCCCCAAGGAACTAAAAATATAGTTACAAAAACAGATGTACACACTAGAAAAAAATTTTGAACGCAAGTTTATATGCACTCGACTCTACCCCAAGCATCTCTTTGGGCTGCCTCCTCCCACCCTCTGGGTCTCTCCCTACCTTCCTTCTCTTCCCCAGCAGGTTGTTAAAGATTGACCATGAGCTGGAAAATAAACCCTGGCACTAGAAGCCAGAAATGAAGACAACTGGGAGCAGGTATGAAAGCCAGTGTGAGCAGGTCAGGTGAGTGGTTCAGGACGGGGGTCACGGACCATGTCAGGGTGAACTCAGAAGCACAGGACCAAAGCAGACATCCCAAGTCAGGGATCTGACAGATGTGCTGCCCTCCATATAAAGATGATGCCTTAGCTCTGCTTTTTTATGGAACACTTGGGCTGTTTCTTCAGGAGCAGGGAGAGAACTCAGTGCACAACATTCTCTTGCTCGATTGCGACTTCCAAGGGCTCATCTGATGTGAAAGGTCTGCCTGGGTTTCCCCGTGTACAGGACTGAAGAATTCGTATGAGAACCAGTTGGGCAACTGCATTATCACATCCCGGTACCTACCTCCCGGAAGTTACAGCAAGGCAAGATACAAAGACATCAGGGACAGAGGAGGGTCTTCCCCTCAGAGGGGGTAAATCCAAGGGAGGAAGAACACGTACAAAGAACAATGTCATAGAACGTGCTGGATGGTAGAAAATATGGGTTGCAGGTCTCTCCTTCAGATCAGTCCCTCTCAGGCTGTGAGGTCCTGAGTAATTGAAAGAAACTTGCAGACCCTCAACATCCTCATCTCCAGCCTGGAGATAATCTTACCTGTGACATAGGACTAAGGATTATGATCATTATCAGTATGAACAGTTCCTAACTAGCATCTTGGAATTAACAACTCACTTTGCATTTAGTGGTTTAATAAATAGGAAAAGTGTTGATGTGAGAAATATATCGTTGTCGAAACACCTACCTCGTGCTCTCTCGCTTTTAACTACAAAGGTCTAAACGAAACTGACTTCCCGTGAGTCTCCTAGTTGATCCCAGGGGTCTGGTGCCCATTCTTGGGGGAGGCCCATTCTTCTGCAGGGACATTACAACCATATGTATACTGTCTTTTACAGGATTTGGGGCAAGGTACTTCTTTCTGAATTTCAGCTTTCTCACCCATAAATAAATGGTTACTACCATTGAGGTTACTGTACTATCAGGAAAGAGTCCCTGAATTAAAGTAGAGGAGAGACACAGGAGAAAAGTAAGCTAATAATACCTCTTAACCAAAGGAAAGCCATTTCCTGAGTTAAACCAGAACTCAAGATGTTCGTTGAACGTTAGCAGAGGTAGCTCGATATCAATAAAAGAGAGGGAGCAAAACTGGCTAAGTTTAATTAGGTCGGAAGCTACAGCTTCACACGCTCCAGCGGATAGCGGCATTGCCCTGCCAAGAGGATTTCCATCCCCCCATCCCATCCCCAGCCTGCCCCGACGTAGGGAGGAAGAACAGGCTATGCGATCTCCCAGGGGTATGACAGGCCATTACTAAGGGAGCAATATAACAATAAAGGAAAAATTCCTCTGTTGGGCGCATGCCCACTGGAAGCCAAGGTGGCACATGGGAGGTCTTTCCACTTTGAGGCACGTGCTGAAGGAACCAAGATGGCGACCATAAAGGGGAGGGACCTAGCCTGGAAAAAGAATCAGACTGGCTAGGGGGAGGGCCCAACACAAGCCCGTGAAGGTTTGGGAAAGAGGCCGGTCAGTTCGAAAGCCCAAGATAACATAATCCAAGTTTAACACAGGTCTCTCGCTTGGTAACATGCATTAGCCCATTCATTCAGTCCATTCATTCGAACGTTCTCTCTTCATAGCAGCCATGCGGGCCCAGCAGCCACAGACCCAGACTCGGGCCCGGGTACAGCAGCACGTGGTCGACCAGAGGGCAGCCCGGCACAGAGACTAAGCTAGCCGGATGAGGACAGAGACTCAACTGGACCAAGCTTTGGCATGGACTGACCCAATGGCACAGAATACCTGGACCCTGGCCCTTCTTCTGGGCTTGATGGAGACAAGACTAGACTTCTTCCACTGTGGGACCGATGGAGATGAGACACCAGGAACCTGTGAGAAGTCTGTTATTTCTACCCCAATAAATCTCACCACTGCACCTCATCCTCCCATGCTTGAGTCCCCAGAAATGCTTTTCTTGCAACTCCATGAAAGGATCCCATTTCCACTGGCAACGGTTCCAGTTCTAGGACCAGTGGTGGGATAGGCCAACCCATGTCTGCTCATTGAGTGCTGACCAGGAAACATTCAGGCATTTTACAAGCCAGTTGTTAAACCCTTGGTGGCGGCTTGAAATTGGCCGAGGAGAAAGTGTTTCCACCATGGAAATCAGCGAATCCTACCAGTCTGGGTTTGTTTGTGAAAAGAAAAAACCTCACTGCTTCTCCTCTTAACGCTTTACTGTTTTCCCGGACTCTACTCACAGAATATCTCACTTCTGGTCATCAGCCAAGTGAGGGTTTCCCCCACCAAGCAATTCACAGGCACCAGCTGGGTGTCCTAAAACTTAATTCTGACACTGCCTTCTTGGCATTAGCACCATACCCCACAGGTTAATGGCTTGCTCCCAGAAGGCTGTCACCATTTTAGGAGCTAATCAGGAGTCCGGGTTGTCACCTTGAGGCAGGACAGAAATAAGCTAGGGAAAAATCCCAAGAGGAGAAGTGGAATGAGGGAGTAGGAGCCCACAGCCTCTCATTGGCGCCGCCCCCGCCCCCACCCCGGCCGGGTGTGATCGAAGTTAAAGGCAAGAAACCCCCATGGGCGTTTGTGGAAGTCGCTGCAGCACGGCCCCCTCCCAACCAGAAGGCAGAGTCAGAATTTAGCACCATAAAGCTTGGAGACACACACCCTCACCCCCAAACATAAAATCCCCGCGCAACTCGCTCTCGAGTTCACCCGCGGCCACTCAGACACACACTCTCACCTCCTCCACAGCGGTGCCCACGCCCTGCCTTCCTTCTATTTCTCTACCTGAGCAAAACTTGCTTTGTTCTCACTCCAATTGGCTCTTGAAATTTTTCCTGGGCGAGTGAAGAACCTGGAGGTCACCCGACACGCAAAAGGTCCTGGACCGTGCCAGTGCAGGGCCAGCCCCCCGCGCTGAAGCGAAAGCGGTCTGGTGACAACCTGTGTGTCTAAGCACCCAGCTACAAATCACAGGTTCTCGTGACCCCTTCCTCACATTCCATAGTTTGCTAAAGTGGCTCACGGAACTCAGGAAAAACAGTTAACCGACTAGATAACTGGTTTATTACAAAAGGATACGGCTCAGGAACAGCCAGGTGGGAGAGATACGTAGGGCAAGGTGTGTGGGCAGGTTGCAGAGCTTCTGGGCCTCTCTGGACTGGCCGCTTTCCTGACGCCTCCACGTCTCACCGATCCGGGAGCTCTCAGAATGCCTTCCGCTGCGGTCTTTATGGAAGTTCCATTGCATAGGCAGGAATGATTAAATCATTGGCCACCGATGATTAATTCAACCTCCAGCCATTCTCCCCTCTCCAAAGTTTGGAAGGGCAGGACTGAAAGTTCCAACCCTCTAATCACGTGGTTGGTCCTCCTGACAACTAGTCCCCATTTTTAGGGATTTTTTGAAAGTCAGTTTATTAACGTAAACTCAGGTGCGGTTGAAAAGGGCTTGTGAGGGATAACAAAAGATGCTCCTTTTACCTTTATTACTATCAGGAAATTCTCAGGGTTTTCTCACACATCACAGGTAAGGCACGTTCCTCTGAGTGTGCCAGGTTTAGTCTGATTTCCCATCGCCTGCCTGGTACCCATCCCTTTGCCTCCACTGAAGAAAGCACATCCGAATTCCCTGCGTAGGGGTAGCACTTTTACAGGCATAGCCCCTTTTTTTTTAATCCTTGCCAGAGGATATTTTTTCATTGCTCTTTTAGAGAGAGAGGGAGGGAGAGAGAGAAACATTAATGTGAGAGAGAAGCATCAATCGGTTGCCTTCCATTCGTGCCCCAACTGGGGAATTGTACACACCCAGACCAGGGATCGAACCCACATTGCTGGTATGTGCCCTGACTGGGAACTGAACCTTTTGGTTACAGTATGACACTCCAACCAACTGAGCCACACGGCCAGGGCCTTTCACATGCATAATCTTCAGGCTGCTCTCTGTTTACTAAATAAACAATTTGCAAATGTTACTACTTTGTTACTACCAAAACAGTGGTCGTGACAAACTCTCCAAGGAGTGGATAACGACCTGTTAAGAATCACCATACTAAGCACATCACATTTGCCTCTTGACCTGTGTTCGATCCATTTTCTGCATTTTTCAAGCCGACTTTAAAGCTGCTCATAACATTCTCTGATTTGACTTGGGAAAAGAAGGAAAAAGTCGTCTCAGAGCGGGCACCCATGATTTCACACTCAGGCGTTTCCATAAGAAATCAGCCCTCCGCTCATCTACCCATTCAATAAACATGTACTGAACACCGGTCGGGTCCCCCTCCTCCAACGGCTGCCAAGGGCAGCCGTCAGAAATGCAGGCCTGGCTCCCTTTCTTCTCTTCTTAAGCCCCTCGATAACTCTCCGTTGCCTCCAGAATGAATTTAAACTAGAGCCTGACAGACAGCACTCTCAGAGTCCGGCCCCCGCGCATCTCCGACGGCCCCTTTCTGGTTTCTGGAATGAAACAGGCGCCCCCCCCCCCAACTTTGACTTTTCCTTAGAAAACAATTAAAGAACACATTCTAATGATTAAAATTTTAAACATAAAAAATATGTGGAGTAAAAAAATAAAATTTCCGCTTCATCCTTCACCTCTGGCCCCCAATTTTAGCCTCCCCCTTTAAGGTACCCACATAACACTTTAGGTTTTATTTTTAGAAACTCTTTTAAAAATTATATTTATGTATATATATATAGTGCACCTATGAATATATTGTTTTGATTTCAAAAATTATAAATGGGATAATACTTATATTATATGGAAAATAACTTTTTTTACTTATATCTTAGAGTTCTTCCCATGTCTCTACATCTGTGTATGTATCTCATTCTTTTAAAGAGCTAAATTTGTTCCAGTATTATCAATATATTAAATTCTTTAATTTACTTGATGGACATGTAGGTTGTTAATTATTTTTCACAAATTATGAATATCTGCAATGAGTATCCTTGTACATCTTTGTGCATATGTATCAGTATTTCTCTAGAACAAAATTCCGAATTGGAATCTCAGGGTCAAAGGATAGGGTCATTTAGAATTATAACAGGTACTGCCAAAATGCCCTCTGGAAAACTATATGAACTTATGCTTCTAACTACAGAGTATAGCTGTTTCTATTTCTTCACAATCCCACCCCATCCTGGACTTGATCACTTTTTAATTTTCGTTGATCCGATAGGATTTTTTAAAAAGATATCTCATTCATTGTCACTTAAAGTTTTAGTTTCCTGGTTATTAGAGAGGGTGCGCAATTTTTCAAATATTTATTAGCCATTTTCTTTCTGTGAATTACCTGTTGGTATACCTTGTGCATTTTTCTACTGGGTTGTCTTTCTTACTGATTTATAAGAGTTCTTTATATATTAAAAAGAATAATCATTTGTCTATTAGATATGTTCATTCATCAACCCCTTTGCTTCTCAAACAGAGAGTTTGAAGGTGCCAAGCATCTGGAATAGACACAAGAGTGTTTTTCATAACACGCAAAGAATCTCTACAAACACTTCTGCACCCATAAGGCTCATCTTCTAAGAGGCCAACCCTCTCCTCCTCTGGTGCCTGCGATAGACTCACTGACCAATTGTGGGCTTTACGCCACTGAGCCTGCACATGGCCCTGAGTCTGGGTCAACTCAGTGCTCCTGGGAACAAATCGGAACAGAACGAAACTGGCCTAAGAGAGTAAACCTGTTTGTCGCGTCAACTGTCAGACACATGTGGTGTGTGTTTAAGGACGGTCCTGTCCCAGGAAGCCTCCTCCCTCAGTCCTTGGTCTCTAGGTGAATATCCCAGAGCTCCTCCCGGGTGCAGGTACCAAGAGAACCATCCCAGTCCTAGAGTTGGTCCAGAGCTTCCAATACAAAGTAGAGCACAGTACAAGGTTTTCTGCTCAATCTTCACTCTTTAGATGAGGGTCAGGAGCCCCCCCTTTAGGCGTGGCAGCACAGGTATTATGTTCCAGCTCTGATGTTTGGCTTGTCCCAACACCCCCCTGGATCAGGCGGGTCAGTTCACCTTCGGTTGTCAAACAAAAGCAATGGTTTTTCTCTCCTTGTCAAGTAGAAATGGGGGTTATCCAAGGGAATCTCTTTGATGCAAATAATAAGGCTACATGCATGTAACTACTCATTCTTAGTCTCCTCCAACTGTCCTATAGGGTACCAGAAACAGCTGTGTCAGCAAAAACAAGAATTCCATGTGGGGTCCCATTTCTCAGTTGAGTTACAGACCTCTTCCTTGGCTGAACAGCTCCAAAGGGACCTTCCTATAGCTCAATCACAATAGTTTCTATCCAATGAACACTGTCCGTTCGGGTCAGTTCACGGCCCATGGGCTGCCTGGGCTCGCTCTGGTATCATACGACTCAGTCTCTCTTTGCCTTGAACAATGTCTGTAGCAACTAAGGAATTAAGGGATGGGGGACATGTGCCCCAAGTCACAGAGCAAGCACACAGAGGCCATACAAGTGAAGCTCACACTGGCTTCTTGTTTCCCAGGGAAAAGAGGAAGTAAAAGCATGCCTAGGAGTGCATGACAATTGTGTCGTTTATGTGACACGGTCACCCAGAAGACCTATGATTTCTGACCCTTTGGCCCCATGGGCATTCCTCAATATTATAGCGTTTATCTCCTTGTTCTCAAATTGATTTTACTTATCTGTGAGCTTCCTGAGGGTAAGGGTGAGTCTATATTCTAACCTTTTTGCTTAAGCATTTGTCACAATGATTGAAACTCTGTAGCTGTTGAGTAAGTGTTACTGCGCTACGGAATGAATGAGTATTGCACCTACCCTTGGTTGTATAACTGCTCTACGTTGGGTCCTTTGCATACTTCACATGCTCTGATCCTCACAGCAACATTACAAAGTTGAAGTCATTATGCGTATTTTACTGCTGGTGAAACTAGAAGTACATGAAGTTAAATAAATTCCCTAAAATCATATGGCTTGTAAGTGGCAGATTCAGACGTAATGCCAAGGCCTGCCTAAATCTAAAAGCCACTACTCTGACCCATTACTCTATAATACCCATTACTCACCCTGCCTCCAACCGAAGTCAGGTCCACAGCTAGCAGGGTAATGAAATGTCATGTAATTGTCTTTGTGGTAAAAAGCATGACTACACATTCAGGAAAGATACTGTATCTAAAAATAGGATGTTTTAAAATTGAAACAGCCTCACAGACACAGAGCAAACTGGCGGTTGCCAGAGGGGGCAGGGATAGGGGGACCGGGTGAAAGAAGTGAAGGGATTAAGAACTACAGTTACTAAACAGTCATGGGGACGTAAGTAAAGCACAGGGGATATAGCCAATGATGTTGCACTAACTATGTGTGGTGCCCGTTGTGGCATTGGAAATATCAAAGGGAACACTACGTAAGGTATATGATTGTCTAACGACTAAGCTGTACACCTGAAACCGATACAAAATAAAATTGAAAGTAAAATTAATAAATATAAAAACGATAAAAACAGATGTTTCCAGTATTACAAATGATGCAAAGATGAATATTCACTGATGAGTATTTATAAGTGAAAAAGAGCCATTTTAAAAATAATATGCCCCATCCCATAGGTAGAATTATGACAGTGAAATCTAACGGACAATTATTATGTTTATAATTGTCATGAGTCTTGTGCATCTTCTTCTCTTTGAGTTTCTCTGTATTTTCTAATGCAGCTGGGTAGGAACCCACCAGTTAGGGTACAAATATTTTTACACATCAGCTCATCACTCAAGCGTTCCCACATTAGCAGGATGTCCGTTTTCTCCTTCCTGGGCTCGCCCTTCCTGAATGGCCCAAGAACCATCAGGCTGACCTAGATCTGTTACTCACCATTAGGCAAAGAGAGAAGGAGAGAAACCTCTGCCCGACCCCGGCCTGTTTGTGTTGCTCCTGCTGCTGTTAAAATTCAGCTTGACGCTTCCTTGCGGCTCCTGGTGCTGACCTAACTCCTTACCCAAGCCGAGGACATCCTTTGAGGAAGGACAATCCCCTCCCTCCACGGTACTTCGGCTGGGGCACCCCTTGCATGGGTGCCCAGAGTTCCAAGTCTTTAGTTCACACTTATAAGCTGAGTCATTGTTCTGGGCTCTGTCACTAATCCGACTCCTGTCTTTCATCAGTGCCTTTGGGAGGTCTGGTTCTTTCTGATTAGTCAGCGTGTCTCCCTGGGGACCACTGCAAACCACGTGGGAGTGCCCGCTAACTTTGAGCCTCAAAAGGGAGCACCCAGGGCCTTGGTTCCTTTCCTCCCAATGGCTTCTTGGCCCCTGTACAAATAAATCTACCTTCTCCAAAGAACTGGCAGAGCAGCCTCTTCAGGTGACAAAAGGCCCTTTTACACCCTTTCCCAAGGATGGAAGGCAGCCACTAAATCTTCCACTCGTATAACCGTCAAAGACCCTGAAGCAAGATCCGCTCCAAGTCTGTTTTTTTGTCCACCTAAACAAGGAAGCTGCAATTTACAAACAGCAGCTTCTGAAAAGACTGTTACCCCAATCCGGTTTTCTACAAAGGGCGCGTATTACTTCATTAATAAGAAAAAGGTTTACATTTTATTAAAATATAATCTTTATTGCATGGGTTCCTCCCAGTTTATTTGTGGAGCTTACTACTACCAAAAAGACAATTCAATAACCAGAAGTTATTTTTAAAAATCATTTCCCTGCATTTCTCAATAAGCGTGAGTAGGGTCCAAATATAGAGTCCAAATGACTTAAAAACAAAACAACAACAACAAAAAAAAACCTTTTCTTTCCACACCTAGCCACCAACTGGCCCATCAACACCTGGCCCAGCACAGATTTCTGTCTTTCTCCCTCGTCTTCCCACCCTACATTTTGTTTTCTTGACTCTCCAACCAGGAAAAAAAAAAAAAAATCAAGAACTGAGCAGAAAATGCAGGATTTACTCTGATGGTCTAGGGAAGGCTGAATATATTCCTGTATTTTATATAGATAATATTTTATTTAAAATAAAATAGTTTACTCATACTATTTTATTTTAAAATATAATTTTATATAATATTATCTGGGGGGCTGTGTTGTCTAACTCAGCAAAGTCACCCGCACAATATGGTGCAAAATGAGACAGCAGTACCAGAGCTGCTGTGACTAGGAGTAGGGGAGGCCGGCCACTCAGTGGAATCGCACAGGAAGTATGGCATTACCTAGTTCTCACCATATGTGTGCAGCACAATGGGGAACCACGGGCCGCTCAGAGCTCAACCGGCAAGTGTCTCTTCCCAATCAAGGTGACGAGAACCCTCTTCCTTTTGCACAGTATGGGGACTGTTGCCACCAACCTAAGCATTCTGGTGAAAAGAGTTGGAGTTAGAGAAACGTGAGGATCTCCCATGGATAGGAACACAGAGAGCCAACATTTTGTGCTTACTGGATTACATTAGAGTGAAGGATTACCTTCCATGGGAATCAATAAAAAATGACTAAATCTTTAAAATTTTTCTCTGAACACTGGAATTGGTTTTCAGAGCCAGAGTAAGAGCCAACTTGGGAAACAGCTGATTTTTAAAACCTAAGGGGAAAGGGTCCATCTTAAGCCTGAAATGGCAGGTCATGCCAGCCACCTCCAGAGGGGCTATCGATCCGCATCAGCGCGGATGTATCTTTCCCATTCGTTTCTGGCAAGTGTGCGTGGCAAACGATTCTGCCTCCAGAGTGGGGCTCCAGGCATGCTTCACAGCTCCTTCCTGGGCATCACTGACTCTCTCAACGCTTCCCGTGCATCGCATTACTTTAGAACAACTGGTGCACACCAGTGAGTCTGGCCAGCTGGGCTCTGCTCGGACTGGTCAGGGCTGATGACAGAGCCAATCTGAGGTTTGATTTTTTTTTTGTTACTCTTTCTCCTGCTATGGACACCGAGATCAGTCAGCCTTATAGCGAGGACAGCCAAGGGAAACAAGAATCCTTTTAGACTTCTATCTTAAGGAGATGCATCATAACCTAGTTTAACTACCAATTATGTAAACTCATCCGTTGCATTACTGGAGAAAATGTCAAATGTAAGATAGAAATGCTGTGTCACAGCTGTGGTCTTGGTCACCTATCTGCTAAAATTGAGCCATTATAGAAATCTGTATGTGGCAGAAATTGTCATTTTCCTCTCTAATATCCATTTTTCTCCTTCGTTTTATATCTTACTTAGAGCAAGAGCGTGCCAAGTTCAAACACAGCATTTTCTAGGAGATGGGGTGGCTCGTGGCACATCAGTGGAAATCATTTGGTGGCGTTTCCAGGAAAGTCATTTAAAGGACTTCCCTTTTGCCTTTGACCTTCCCCTGATCTGGTTCTTGGAATGTGAATACGATGGCTGGAGCTACTGTGGCCACATTCACACCACGAAGGGACTTCATGGGGAGAATGAAAGCCGTATACTGAGACTAGTAGACAGAAAGACAGCCAGGATCCTGAGTACCTGTTGACATCACGAAGCTACCAAATCAGCCCTGGACAGCTGATTGAGAGAAAAAGAACACCTATATCATAATCCTTATATTTGGATTTTTGTTACTTGAAGACTTCATTATTATTCATACGCTACATTATCCTTGAGACATTAGAAAATAATAAGTCCTTTAAGTTATAAATACTAGTATGAGCTGGAAAATGGCAATCAGAAATATGGAACAAATAGTATAGAATATTAAATTTAATAATACTAATTACGAGCCCATTTTGCATAGAAGAACATTGAAATCCAAAGACATGAAGTGACTTACCCAAGTTCACTCAGCTCCTGAGAAAAATATTGGCAGTTAGAGCTAAATCTTTAATCTCTCAACTCAGGTCACCTCCACAGCTTCCAATAAGGCCAGCTTCTTCCAACAAACCTGAATGAGGGACCCATCTGCCAATGCCCACACTAGCACATGTCACCTGAAATGAATGCAAAATGTTATTGAATGGAAACTGTCCAGGGAAAACATTAAAATTAAAGAAAACAGCACATATCTTCTTGCGCCGAGCTCCCATTTCCCCGCCACTCTCTCCCCACAAGATGACATCTAAGAGTATCCCAGGACAGAACGCTAACTTGCTTCTGGAAAAGCACTTTTAAGTAAACAACAAATGTACAAATATGCAAAGAAAGCGAAGAAGCTAGAAGGCAAAATTACTCTAAAACAAAGGTTAACAAACTAAGATCCTGAGGCTACATCTGGCCCACTGCCCGTTTTTTTATAAATAAAGTTTTATTGGAACATAGCCCTGGCTGTTCCTTTATGTGCTGTCATCAGCCACTTTTGTGTTACAACAGCAGAATTGCCAGAAAGCATATGGCCTGAGAAGCTGAAAATTTTACCCCGTGGTTCTCTACAGAAAAAGTTTGCTGACCCCTGATGTGAAACTCTATACATCTCCCTGTGGTGACATTCATCAACAGTGACCATCAGCCCACCGAAGAACCCCACAAGCTTCAGAGGCGGCCACTGAAGGTCACAAGCCTACATGGTCCCTCCCTCCAACCCCCGTAGGCACAAGCTGGGGAGATACACACACTCCAGATCCTCTCTCAGTTGGTAACATCCAGACAATGCCCACACATTTAATGTTTGTAGTTGTTTTGGTTGTTGTTGTTGTTGTTCTGATAAGAGAAAAACACAACCCGCTATACTACAAGTAACAGTCAGTGAGATAGTGAAACGGTTGAGAGGGGTCAAGTTACTAGAGAAATGCCCTCAGAGAAAACACCAGGATTCCAGCCAATCAAACAGCGTGGATAAGTGGCAACGGGACAGCAGGAAGCTGGACGAGGTCGGGGGAGGAGGCTAGGCGGCTGACGGTAGAGAGGAAATACGGGGAACTGGAAAACGCAGAGTATTCATAAGCAGGGCAGGTGAGACAGAAGGGCTGTCGCAAAGGGTAAATTGCTCTGAGAAAGGATGAGAAATGCGCCAAGAGGCGAGAGAAAATCAAATCCTGGACCCGCCCCACGAGGTGGGGAAGGAATAATAAAGACAAGTCTGCAAGCAAAATGATGTACAAATCGTATTTTTTTCCAGATATAGACTAATAAAATGCAGATGAAACCCATCAAATTGAAAAATGTTTTCATTACTTGATACACCGCAAAAGCCAGTTAGGTAGGGCTTTGAATTCTGGCCCCGTCGCTTACGAGAACATCCATATCAAAATAAATTTTACTGAGAAATTCTGGAACTGATCATGTTTGCCTGGCTTGGCTCACTACAGGTGCCAGGATCCTGACCGACCCTGGCATTTATATCAGGGGTAACATTCAACATGCAATATTCAGTATCTACTGACAGCTAGGGCCTGGGATCCCGCCTGTTCTGGGATCAGAACAGATGCCTGCTGGTAAGCCCTGCAGGTGTGTGCCAACTGAGCCTGAGCGCCGATACGCGCAGAGATGCCGAGGGGGGTTCTGCGAGGGATGACTGGGGCCTCACTCTTACTGCGTACACGTGCATCAGGTGAAATGGAAGGAGACGTGCCTTGGATACCAGCCTATGCTTCCTTCTCAGGAAGCGCTGGTGATAAGTGTCAGTGCTGGCCCAGGATGCATCCTTCTTCCTTCCCATTTTGGAGATCTTCTCCATCGTTTCCCAAGTGGGCTTCTGTGGGTCTGAATAACAAATCCCACCTGCTCAAAGCGACGTCTCTAAGGCTTAGTTATTTCTAACCAATTTCTGTGGAAGGCCAGCCTTTCTTCCAATGTTACCTGACAAGCACAAGATGTTGGCTGGCTGTGTTCCTGTGAATGGGAAACCTTCACATTACTCCGGCTTTTGCAGCAGTTCCCACACCATAACAAAGGAGAAGGGTTTTCATCGTCTTGAATGGGAAGAAATATCTGCTGGTTGAGATCTGAGCTGACAATGGATTGAAGGTATGTCACTTAACCTTTCTGAGTCTTGGTTTCCTCGCCTATGATTTTAGTAGGATGAAGAAATTATTTTAGCGGCTGATACATGTTTGAGCCTGAACTTCCTGGATGAAAAATATCTGCCCCCACTGCCCCACCACCACTTCCACCAAAAAATGCCTGTGTCTCCCACTTCAGCTGTGAGAAAAGCAATCAGACAAAACAAGAATTTAGTTTTAGGTCAATGTAATAAGTAAACACACACACACACAAACATACACACACACACACACACAATCTGAAAGTCCGGTCCAGAGGCCCAGGCTTAAGTCTCCCTTCTCGTGTTAACTGGCCATGTGCCCTAGAGCATGTTCCCCCTCTGGGCCACCGTTTCCAATCCATCAAATGGAAAGTTCAAACCCAGAAAAGTGTTTTCTCTGGAGTGCCAATGACAAGATGCAGAGGCCACAGAGAATGAAGTTAAATATGAGGGCTCCTGTCCACTCCCCATCGGTCATCCATCTCCACCTGAACAATTTGCCATCATCTGTTTTATACGGTATCCGGTCACAGTACACTTCAGTTAATAAAACCCATTGTTTTAAAGAGATAAAAAGATGTAAACTGCCCCCATTAATATTCTATGCTTCTATAACTTGAGAGGTTTTTTAAATAATTTTTTTGTCTGATAAAAATATAATACTGGAGGTTAAAATCAAAAGGAGGAAGCAGGGAAAATATGGATGATTATGGCAGGGTACTTAATACTAAATTCTAAAATATAGTATTTAATGAAGACTAATAAAAACTGATAAAAGTTTTTTCACTTCAAAATAGTTATAAATAGC